>JAOXJP010160034.1:0-12917 GCA_025762735.1 Platanus orientalis
GTAGTTTAGAAATAAATACACACCTTTGTGACCTACATTCAAGAATTCCACAGAGCATAATGAATTTATATTAATTTATGTGATCACGACAATAGACATCAGATTAATATAGGTATAGGTGTTATACCTTGAAAGAGGATATCACATAAAAAGGGAATTCAGTCATTGTAATTAGCAAAACATTAATGCAAGCAACCAGGTTTAAACTTATTGAAGGAATTTAATTGATGAAATCCAAATCCCTATAAACCTTTCATATTTGATTTTTCGGGTTAAGAATTTGTAATCAATCACATCAATTTAGAATCTTCTAAATAATATAGTAAATTTTATAAATTAGTACTTAAATCTCCTTTTTGTGGAAACGATACTCTTTTTGCCCTGTTCTATTTGGCACCACCCATGCACTTGTGGTAGTGTCTACGGGACACCAGTTATGCACCACGTACCCCCACATGATTAACTTCATTTCATTTACAGGAGTTGGGAACCACAAGCCACATGTGTGTAACTTTGTTTCTTTTTAAGGAGAGTATACACAATAACGTCACACATGCATAAATTCATACCAAATTATGCACTTGTACACCTCAAGCCCCCACGTGCATAAGTTTTGACCATTTTACGAAGTTATGCAACATAATCCCACACTTGAATAGTTTTGTACATTATTTTGCAATTTAGTGCCATAACCCCACACGTGCATTACTTTATACCGTTTTGGGGAGTTGAGTACCATAGCCCCATACATGTGTAACTTCGTTCCATTTGTACTGGTTAGACATCACGTACCCCCATATGAATAACTTCGTTTCATTTATAGGAGTTGGGCACCACAAGCCACATGTGCATAACTTTGTTCCTTTGTAAGGAGTATGCATAACAATGTCACACATGCATAAATTCATACCAAATTTTGGTCTTGTACACCTCAAGCCCCCACATGCGTAAATTTTGACCATTTTTCAGAGTTGTCTAACATAATCCAATACTTGAATAATTTTGTAACTTAATTTGGAATTTAGCACCACAACCCCACACGTGCGTTACTATGTACCATTTTGGGGAATTGAGTACCATAGTTCCACACGTATGTAACTTCGTTCCATTTGTACGGGTTATGCATCACAAACCCATACGTAAATAATTTCGTTTCATTTGTAAGAGTTGTGCACCACAAAACACATGTGCATGGCTTTGTTCCTTTATAAGGAGTATGCACAACAATGTCACACATGCATATATGCATACCAAATTTTGGACTTATGCACCCCAAGCCCCCTAGTGCAGAAGTTCTGACCATTTTCAGGAGTTGAGCAGTAAAATCCCACACATGAATAGGTATGTACATTATTTTGGAATTTAGCGGCACAACGCCACACATGCATTACTGTGTTCCATTTTGGAGAGTTTAGTACCCCAGGTCCACAACTGCGTAACTTTGTTTCATTTGTATGGGTTATGCACCATGAACCTCTACATGAATAACTTCGTTCAATTTATAGGAGTTGAGAGCACCACAAGCCACATCTACGTAACTTTGTTTCCTTGTAAGGAGTATGCACATCGTCACACTAGAATAAATTCATACCAAATTTTAGATTTATGCACCCCAAGGTCCTACGTGTGTAAGTTTGGACGCTTTTAGGAGTTGTGCAGCATAATCCCACACTTGAATAGTTGTGTACATTATTTTGGATTTTAAAGTCATAACCTAACACATATGTTACTGTGTACCATTATGGGGAGTTGAGTACCACAGGTCCACACGTGTGTAACTTTGTTCCGTTTATACGGGTTTATTCACCATAAAACCACACAAGAGGAACTTCATTTCATTTATAGTAGTTGTGCGCCGCAAGCCACATGTGCGTAACTTTGTTCCTTTATAAGGAGTATGGACAATAACGTCACACATGGTTAAATTCATACCAAATTTTGGACTTGTGCATTACAAGCACCCTTATACGTAAGTTTCAGCCATTTTTAGGAGTTATGCAGCATTATCCCTCACTTAAATAGCAACGTACATTATTTTGGAGTTTAATGCCACAACCCCACACATGCATTAGTTTTTACGATTTACAAGAGTTTGGTACCACAGAGCAACACCTGCGTAACTTCATTCTATTTGTTCAGGTTATGCATCACAAGCCCCTACATGAATAACTTCGTTCCTTTTATAGGAGTTGGGCACCACAAGCCACATGTGCGTAACTTTGTTCCTTTTTAAGGACTATGCACAATGTCACATATACATAAATTAATACCAAATTTTGGACTTGTAACCCTCAAGCCTCCACGCGCATAAGTTTCGACCATTTTTGGGAGTTGTCCAGCATAATCCAACACTTGAATAGCTTTATACATTATTTTGGAATTTAGCACCATAACCCTACTCGTGCATTACATTGTACCATTTAGGGGAGTTCAGTCCCTTAGGTCCACACCTACATAACTTCGTTCCATTTATACAGTTTATACACCACTAACCCCCAGATGAATAACTTCGTTCAATTTGTAGGAGTTGGGCACCACAAGCCATATGTGCATATCTTTGTTCCTTTTTAAAGAGTATGCACAATAATGTCAAACATGCATAAATTCATACCAAAATTTGGACTTGTGCACCTTAAACCCCTATGTGTGTAAGTTTGGACCATTTTTTAAAGTTGTGCAATATAATCTCACTCTTGAAAAGTTTGATACATTATTTTAGAATATAGCAACACAACCCAACACATGCGTTATTGCGTAACATTTTTGGGTGTTGGGTGCCACAGGTCGACAAGTGTGTAACTTCATTACATTTGTACGTGTTATGCACCACAAACCCCCACATGAATAACTGCATTCCTTTTGTAGGGGTTGGGCACCACAAGTCACATGTACGTAAATTTGTTTCTTTGTAAGGAGTATACACAACGTCACACATGCATAAATTCATACCAAGTTTTGGACTTATGCATCTCAAGCCATCTTGTGCATAAGTTTCGACCATTTTCAGGAGTTGTACAGCATAATCCCACACTTGAATAGCTATCTACATTATTTTGGAAACTAATGCCACAACCCTATAAATACATTACTTTGTACCATTTTGGGGAGTTAGGTACCATAGGTCCACACCTGCGTAACTTCGTTCCATTTATATGGTTTATGCATCACAAACCCCTACATGAATAACTTCGTTCCATTTAAAGAAGTTAGGCACCACAAGCCACATGTGCGTAACTTTGTTCTTTTTTAAGCATTATACACAACATCACACATGAATAAATTCATTCCAAATTTTAGAGTTGTGTATCTCAAGCCCCACTTTCGTAAGTTTCGACCATTTTTCGGAGTTGTCCAGCATAATCCAACACTTGAATAGTTTTGTAAATTATTTTGGAATTTAGCGCAACAACCCCACACATGTGATATTGTGTACCATTTTGGGGAGTTAAATACTACAGTTTCACACTTGTGTAACTTCATTCCATTTATATGGGTTATGCATCACAAACGCCCACATAAATAACTTCATTCCATTTATAAGAGTTATGCACCATAAGCCAAATGTGTGTGACCTTGTTTTTTGTAAGGAGTATGCATAACGTCACACATACATAAATTTACACCAAATTTTGGACTTATACACCTCAAGCCCCGTCATGCAAATAGGTATGTACATTATTTTGGAATTTGGTGGCACAACCCCACACGTGCATTACTGTGTACCATTTTGGTGAGTTGATTATCACAGGTCCAACATGTTTGACTTCGTTCCATTTGTACGGGTTATACAAGACGAACCCCCACAAAAAATAACTTTGTTTCATTTATAGGTGTTGGGCACCACAAGCCACATGTGCGTAACTTGGTTTCTTTGTATGGAATACACATAATAACTACACACATGCATAAATTTAAACCAAATTTTATAGTTATGCACCTCAAGCCCCTACGTGTATAAGGTTCAACCATTTTTTAGAGTTGTGTAGCATAATCCCACACTTGAATTATTTTGTACATAATTTTGGAATTTAGCGCCATAACCCCACACGTGCGTTATTATGTACTATTTTGGGGTGTTGGGTACCACAACTCCACACGTGTGTGACTTCGTTTCATTTGTACGGGTTATGCACCACGAACCCCCACAAAAATAACTTTATTCCATTTATAGGTGTTACGCACCACAAGCCACATGTGCGTAACTTGGTTTTTTTATATGGGGTACACATAATAACTTCACAAATGCATAAATTTAAACGAAATTTTGTAGTTATACACCTCAAACCCCCATGTGTGTAAGTTTCGACCATTTTTTTTGGAGTTATGCAACATAATCCCACACTTGAATTGTTTTGTACATTATTTTAGAATTTAACGCCTCAACCCCATACTGCGTTATTATGTACTATTTTGGGGTGTTGGGTACCACATGTGCTACATTTGTATGGGTTATGCACCACAAAGCCCAACATGAATAACTTCGTTTCATTTATAGTAGTTGGGCACCATAAGCCGTATGTGCGTAACTTTGTTTCTTTGTAAAGAGTATGCACAACATCACATATGCATAAATTCATACCAAATTTTGGACTTGTGTATCTCCAGCCACCTCATGCACAAGTTTCGATAATTTTAAGGAATTGTGTAGCATAATCCCACACTTGAATAGCTATGTACATTATTTTTGGAAAGTAATGCCACAACCCCGAACGTGTGTTATTGTGTAGGGACTTCAGTTCCACAAGACCTCAACTGCATAACTTTGTTCCATTTATTCGGGTTACGTATAACAACCCCTACATGAATTAATTCTTTCCATTTATAGGAGTTAGGCACCACAAACCACATGTGCATAACTTTATTCTTTTTTAAGGAATATGCACAACAATGTCACACATGCATAAATTCATACCAAATTTTGGACTTATGCACCTCAAGCCTCACTTGCGTAAATTTCAACCATTTTTCAGAGTTCTATAGCATAATCCAACACTTGAATAGTTTTATAAATTATTTTGGAATTTAGCACCACAACCTCCCCCGTGCACCTGTATACCATTTTAGGGAGTTGAATACCACAGTCCCACATGTGTGTAATTCATTCCATTTGTACAGGTTATGCAACACAAACCCCCACATAAATAACTTCGTTCAATTTATAAGAGTTGTACACCACAAGCCACATGTGCGTGACTTTGTCCTTTGTACGGTGTATGCATAACAACGTCATACATGCATAAATTCATACCAAATTTTAGACTTATGCACCTCAAGCCCCCTCGTGCAAAAGTTTCAACCATTTTCGGGTGTTGGGCAATAGAATCCCACACACGAATAGGTATGTACATTATTTTGAAATTTAACAACACAACCCCACACATGCATTACTGTGTACCATTTTTAGGAGTTGAGTACCATAGGTCCACACCTGCGTAATTTCGTTCTATTTGTACGGGTTATACACCACGAACCCCCACATGAATAAGGACGTTTCATTTATAGGAGTTAAGCACCACAAGCCACATGTGCGTAACTTTGTTTCTTTTTAAGGAGTATGCACAATAACGTCACACATGCATAAATTCATACCAAATTGTTCACTTATGCACTCAAGCCCCCACGTGCGTACGTTTTAACTATTTCATGAAGTCGTGTAGCATAATCCCACACTTGAATAGTTTTGTACATTATTTTGGAATTTAGCGCCACAACCCCACACGTGCGTTACTATGTACCATTTTGGAGAGTTGAGTACCACAAGTCCACACTTGTGTAATTTCATTCCATTTGTACTGCTTATGCGTCATGTACCCCCACATGAATAACTTTGTTTCATTTATTGGAGTTGGGCACCGTAAGCCACATGTGCTTAACTTTGTTTCTTTATAAGGAGTATGCACAACGTCACATAATCATAAATTCGTACCAAATTTTGGACTTATACACCTCAAGCCCCTATGTTTGTAAGTTTGGACCATTTTTAAGAGTTGTTCAATATAATCCTAAACTTGAATAGCTTTGTACATTATTTTAGAATTTAACGGCATAACTCTACACGTGTGTTACTGTGTACCATTTTGGGGAGTTGAGTACCACAGGTCCACACGTGTATAACTTCGTGCCATTTGTACGGGTTTATACACCACAAAATCACATATGAGGAACTTCGTTGAATTTATAATAGTTATGCACCACAAGCCACATGTGCGTAACTTTGTTCCTTTGTAAGGAGTATGCACATCAATGTTATATATACATAAATTCATACCAAATTTTGGACTTGTGCATCTCAAGCCCCTTTTTATGTAAGTTTCAACCATTTTCAGGAGTTATGCAGCATAATCCCACACCCACAACCCCATACGTGCTTTAGTTTGTACCGCTTAGGGGAGTTGTGTACCACAGGTCCACACCTAGGAAACTTCTTTCCATTTGTACATGTTATGCATCACAAACCCCTACATGAATAAACACGTTCCATTTATATGAACTGGGCACCACAAGCCACATGTGCATAACTTTGTTCCTTTTTAAGGACTATGCACAATGTCACACATGCATAAATTAATACCAAATTTTGGACTTATGTGCCTCGGGCCCCCACATCCGTAAATTTCAACAGCTTTTAGGAGTTGTCCAGCATAATCCAACACTTGAATAGCTTTATACATTATTTTAGAATTTAGTGCAACAACCCTACATATGCATTACTTTATACCGTTTACGGGAGTTGAATTCCTTAGGTCCACACCTGTGTAACTTCGTTCCATTTATATGGGTTATGCACCACTAACCCCCACATGAATTACTTCATTCAATTTATAGGAGTTGGGTACCACAAGTCACATGTGCATAACTTTGTTCTTTTTAAGGACTATGTACAATAACGTCACACGTGCATGAATTCATACCAAATTTTGGACTTGTGCACCTCTAGCCCATTCGTGTGTAAGTTTGGAACATTTTACACAGTTATGCAGTGTAATCCCACACTTGAATAGTTTTATACATTATTTTTGAATTTAGCGTCACAACCCCACACATGCGTTATTATGTATCATTTTTGGGTGTTGGGCACACAAGTCCACACTTGTGTAACTTCGTTACATTTGTACGAGTTATGCACCATGAACCACCACATGAATAACTTCGTTCCATTTGTAGGAGTCGGGTACCACAAGCCACATGTGCATAACTATGTTTCTTTGTAAGGAGTTTACACAACAACGTCACACACGTATAAATTCATACCAGATTTTGGAGTTATGTGTATCAAGCCACCTCGTGTGTAAGTTTTGACCATTTTCAAGAATTGTGTAGCATAAACCCACACTTGAATAGTTATCTAGATTAATTTGGAAATTAATGCCACAACCCTACACGTGCGTTACTTTGTACCATTTTGGGGATTTGTGTACCACAGGTTCACACCTGGATAACTTCATTCCATTTGTATGGGCTATGCATCACAAACCCCTACATGAATTACTTCGTTCCATTTATGAGTTGGGCACCACAAGCCATATATACGTAATTTTATTCTTCTTTAACGAGTATGCACAACATCACACATGCATAAATTCATACCAAATTTTTGACTTTTGCACCTCAAGCCCCCACGTGCGTAAGTTTCGACTATTTTTTAGAGTTATTCAACAAAATCCAACACTTGAATAGTTTTATAAATTATTTTGGAATTTAGCCCTACAACCCCACACGTATGTAACTTCGTTCCGTTTGTATGGGTTATGCATCACAAACACCCACACGAATAACTTCGTTCCATTTATAAGAGTTGTGCACCACAAGCCACATGTGTGTGACTTTGTTCCTTTATAAGGAGTATGCACAACATCACACATGCATAAATTCATACCAAATTTTGGACTTATGCACCTCAAGCTCCCTCGTGCAAAATTTCTGACCATTTTTAGGAGTTAGGCAGCAGAATCCCACATATGAATAGGTATGTACATTATTTTGAAATCTAGGGGCACAACCCTACACATGCATTACTATGTACCATTTTGGGGGGTTGAGTAAGACAAGTCCATACGTGTGTGACTTCGTTCCATTTGTATGGTTTTGCACCAATAACTCCCCCAAAAATAACTTTGTTTTATTTATAGGAGTTGCGCACCACAAGCCACATATGTGCAACTAGGTTTCTTTATATAGAGTATGCATAATAACGTCACACATGCATAAATTTATACCTAATTTTGGAGTTATGCACCTCAAAGCCCCCACGTGCGTAAGTTTCGATCATTTTTTGGAGTTGTGCTGCATAATCCCACACAGTTTTGTACATTATTTTAAAATTTAGTGCCACAACCCCACATGTTCTTTACTGTGTATCATTTTGTGGAGTTGAGTACCACAGGTCCACACATGTGTAACTTCGTTCCATTTATTGGAGTTAGGCACCACAAGGCACATGTGTGTAACTTTGTTCCTTTTTAAGGAGTATACACAACATCACACATGCATATATTCATACCAAATTTTAGACAAGTGCACCTCAAGCCCCCATATGCATAAGTTTCAACCATTTTTTTGAGTTGTTTAGCATACTCCAACACTTGATTAGCTTTGTAAATTATTTTGGAATTTAGCAGCATAACCCTACATGTGCGTTACTGTGTACCATTTTGGGGAGTTGAATACCACAGGTCTGCACATGTGTAACTTCATTCCTTTTGTACAGGTTATGAATCATAAACCCCCACTTAAATAACTTCATTCCATTTATAAGAGTTGTGCACCACAAGGCACATGTGTAATTTTGTTCCATTATAAGAGTTGTGCACAACGTCACACATGCATAAGTTCATACCAAATTTTGGACTTACGCACCTCAAAGCCCCCCGGTGTGAAAGTTTTGACCATTTTCAGTTGTTGTGCAGCATATTCCCACACATGAATAGGTATGTACATTATTTTGGAATTTAGCGGCACAATGCCATTTTTAGGAGATATGCAACATAATCCCACTCTTGAATGGTTTTATACGTTATTTTGGAATTAAATGCCCAAACCCCACACGTGATTTACTGCATACCATTTTGAGGAGTTGAGTAACATAGGTCCAAACCTGAGTAACTTTGTTCCATTTGTATAGGTTATGCATCACAGACCTCCACATGAATAACTTCGTTACATGTATAGGAGTTGGGCATAACAAGCCACATGTACGTAACTTTGTTCATTTTTAAGGAGTATGCACAATGTCACACATGCATAAATTGATACCAAATTGTGGACTTATCTACCTCAAGCACCCATATGCATAAGTTTGGACCATTTTTAAGAGTTGTGCAACATAATCCTACACTTGAATAGTTTTATACATTATTTTGGAATTTAATGCCACAACCCCACACGTGCGCTACTGTGTACCGTTTGGGAGAATTAAATGCCATAGGTTCGTACATGTGTAACTTCATTCCATTTGTACAGGTTATACATCACAAACCCCTACATGAATAACTTCATTCCATTTGTATAGGTTATGCATCACAAACCCTTACATGAATAACTTCGTTCCATTTATAAGAGTTGAGCACCACAAGGCACATGTAGGTAACTTTGTTCCTTTTTAAGGAGTATGCACAATGTCACAAATGCATAAATTCATACCAAATTTTAGACTTATTCATCTCAAGCCACCTCATGCGTAAGTTTTGACCATTTTCAGGAGTTGTGCTGCATAATCCCATACTTGAGTAGCTATATACATTATTTTGAAAATTAGAGCCTCAAATTGATACGTGTGTTAATTTGTACCACTTTAGGGATTTGTGTATCATAGGTCTACATCTGCGTTATTTCGTTCCATTTATATAGGTTATGCATCACAAACCCCTACATGAATAACTTTATTCCATTTATAGGAGTTGGGCATCACAAGCCACATGTGCATAACTTTGTTCCTTTTAAAGGAGTATGCACAACGTCACACATGCATAAATTCATACCAAATTTCAGACTTGTACACCTCAAGCACCCACGTGCGTAAATTTTGACCATTTTTTAGTGTTGTCCAGCATAATCTAACACTTGAATAGTTTTCTAAATTATTTTAGAATTTAGCACCACAACCCCACACATGCATTACTGTGTACCATTTTGGGGAGTTGAATACCACAATTTCGCACGTGTGTAACTTCGTTCCATTTGTACAGGTTATGCACCACAAACCCTCACATAAATAACTTTGTTCCATTTATAAGAGTTGTGCACTACCATCCACATGTGCGTAACGTTGTTTCTTTTTAAGGACTATGCACAACATCACACATGCATTAATTCATACCAAATTTTGGACATGTGCACCTTAAGCCCCAACGTACATAAGCTTCGACCATTTTCTGGGGTTGTCCAACATAATGCAACACTTGAATAACTTTGTACATTATTTTGGAATTTAAGGCCATAAACCCACACTTACGTAACAATATATCGTTTTGGGGAGTTGAGTACCAAAGTTTCGCACGTGTGTAACTTCATTATATTTGTACGGGTTATGCATCACAAACCCCCACATAAATAACTTTTTCCATTTATAGGAGTTAGGCACCATAAGCCACATGTGCATAACTTAGTTTCTTTGTATGGAGTATGCACAACAATGTCACACATGCATAAATTTATATAAAATTTGGGACTTATGCACCTCAAACCCCCATGGGTAAAGTTCCTCATTTTTAGGAGTTATGCAGCATAATCCCACATTTGAATAACTTTGTACATTATTTTAGAATTTAGTTCCATAACCCTACATGTGATTTATTATGTACCATTTTTGGGAGTTGAGTACCACAGGTTTACACCTATGTAACTTCGTTCCATTTATATGGGTTATGTATCACAAACCCCTACATTAATAACTTCGTTCCATTTATAGAAGTTGGACACCACAAGCCATATGTGCGTGACTTTGTTTCTTTTTAAGGGGTATGCACAACATCACACATGCATAAAGTGACACCAAATTTTAGACTTGTGCACCTCAAGCCCCATGTGCGTAAATTTTGACCATTTTTAAGAGTTGTGTAGTATAATCCCATACTTGAATAGTTTTATATATTATTTTGGAATTTAGCTCCATAACCCCACACGAGCGTTATTGTGTACCATTTTAGGGAGTTACATACCACAAGTCCACGTGTGTAACTCCGTTCTATTTGTACGGGTTATGCATCACAAACCCCTACATGAATTTAGTTCCATTTATAGGAGTTAGGCACCACAAGCCACATGTGTGTAATTTTGTTTCTTTTTAAGGAGTATGCACAACAATGTCACACATGCATAAATTCATACCAAATTTTGGATTTATGCACCTCAAGCCCCCTCGTGTAAAAGTTTCAACCATTTTTAGGGGTTATGCAGCATAATCCCACACGTGAATAGGTATGTACATTATTCTGGAATTTAGTGGCACAAAGCCAAACATCCATTACTTTGTACCATTTAGGGGAGTTGAGTGCCACAGGTCCACACCTGCATAACTTTGTTCTATTTGTACGGGTTAAGCACGACTAACCCCCACAAGCCCCACATACGTAACTTTGTTCCTTTTTAAATATTATGCATAATAACGTCACACATGCATAAATTCATACCAAATTTTGGACTTTTACACCTCAAGCCCCCACGTGCGTAAGTTTCGACCATTTTACGGAGTTATGCAGCATAATCCCACTCTTGAATCATTTTGTACATTATTTTGGAATTTAGTTCCACAACCTATAACGTGCATTACTATGTACCATTTTAGAAAGTTGAGTACCACAAGTCCAAACTTGTGTAACATCGTTTCATTTATATGGGTTATGCACCACGAACCCATACATGAATAACTTTGTTCCATTTATAGGAGTTGGGCACCACAATCCATGTGTGTTACTTTGTTTCTTTGTAAGGAGTATGCATAACAATGTCACATAAGCATAAATTCATACCAAATTTTGGACTTCTGCACCTTAAGCCCCCACGTGCGTAAGTTTGGACCATTTTTAGGAGTTGTGCAACATAATGCCACACTTGAATACCTTTGTACATTATTTTAAAATTTTAACACCATAACCCCACACGTGCATTACTATGTACCATTTTGGGGAGTTGAGTACCACAGGTCCACACATGTGTAACTTCTTTCCATTTATACGGGTTTATGTATCACAAACCCCCACATGAGGAACTTCATTCCATTTGATAGTAGTTGTGCACCACAAGCCACATTAACGTAACTTTGTTCCTTTGTAAGGAGTATGCACATTATCACACATACATAAATTCATACCAAATTTTAGACTTGTGCATCTCAAGCCCCCTTGTACGTAAGTTTCGACCATTTTCAGGACTTATAGAGCATAATCCTACACTTGAATAGCGACGTACATTATTTTTGGTATTGAGCGCCACAACCCTACATGTGCGTTACTTTGTACTGTTTTGGAGAGTTGAGTACCACAGGTCCACACTTGTGTAACTTCGTTTCATTTATATGGGTTATGCACCATAAACCCCTACATGAATAACTTCATTCCATTTATATAAGTTGGACACCACAAGCCACATGTGCATAACTTTATTCATTTTTAAGGAGTATACACAACATCAAACATGTCTAAATGTCACACCCCGAATCCGTAGTGCACTAATGAACCCGAAGTCCGGTGTGCGACATTCCTAGAACTTATATTTATATTTTTATATACATATGTATAAGTTATAAATTTTGTTATTTTTTATATATATACAGTAAAATATCATATCCTAATCATCGTATCACAATAATCTCTTTCATAGCGGAATAATAAACTAAACCAATTTCATATATGAAATAACATCAGTCTAACAAACTAAAAAATATCAAATAACTGTAATGTAACTAAATCTGAAGATACAAC
>JAOXJP010160045.1:0-12917 GCA_025762735.1 Platanus orientalis
GCACGGATGTGTCCACCCCCTAATGCCATCTTAATACATCAGGAAAAGCAGATTTCCGTATACAATCTTTTCCGGTTAGGGTCTAGCCTAAAGGTTGTTGTTATGATCACAAAGGTTAAAAGGCCTAAACTAAAATATTCCATCAGTCCTAGGGTCTCTGGGGTATTGGTTAGGTCCTTATAATGATCCCCTCAATCTAGTTTGTATCCGGATTTGTTCTTATTGTATGGGCATGTCTAATCCAACCCAAAATTGACTCTCACCCGAAGACGACCCAATAATAATTTTAGTATGGGTAGGGCCAATACTTTTACACGCAACTATATTTAAATCAGTATTTCTTGATATTTGTAGGACTTAATAACATTAGTTATATAGATGTTAGAGCCTTAACAGGTGCTTTTGTTTATATTGAGTGAATATGTTCATGTGATCGGGAATAGACATCACTTTTAACGTAAAAAATAAGGTATTAGTATGGGAAAAATGTTCCACCTGTTGGGTGGATGCGATCAATGAGTTGTGTAGGGCCTATGGATAAGCTTCCAGGAGGATTGTGGACCCCAAACCCATATTAATTTCCTCATTTATAATGAATTAGAAGCAATGAAAAACTTAGTGCCGGGGTCGAATTCATGCACTCATACTCTCACTCTCAAACACATCTTTCTCAAGTGCCCCACCTCTTTCTAGATTGGTTTTTTAAAAGACTGGCACATGAAAGGCAGGGTCACTTTCTTCTTTTGCTTTTCTACATCAGTTCATATGTCCTCTCCACCTCCTTCTATAATATGTGAGCTGTGGTCACCCAAAAGAAGGACAATTAGTTACTCTCGAATAATTTGCCTTCATATTCCTCCTATATGGAATAGCTTCTATATCTAGTTAATTTTTCTTTTTGGACTGTTTTCAGATTATAAAGAAAAAGAAAAACCCAGCAGAAATAGTCATGTTTTGTTAATGAGTCCTTTTCTAAAAGGAGATTGATAATTTTTTATAGTTCCTCAGCAGAGGTGATTGTGAACACTATTATAAACTACTCGACTGTGCATTTTGGTCCAGATCTCTCTCTCTATGAGAGCTAATGTACTTATGCAATTCTAAGTGCTTGGACTAGAGAGAGAGAGAGAGAGAGAGAGAGAGAGAGCACATATTAATGCTTCTTCATTTGGGGGAGGGAGACCATGGCATTTGAGGTGGGTGTACTGCATAGGTAATTTACTCTACAGGTGGACCTGAAACCATGAGAGGCTTGACACTTGCCCACCATCTTTCATAGAGAGGCCCCAGTCAAGAGACCAACCCTTTCATTGAGAGAGGCCCCAGTCAAGAGACAAACCCTTTCATTGAATCTTCTTGGTTGGAGGGAGGGTGGCAATAACTTACAACTTTTAGTTTTGCCTCCTTGTAGATAAGATTTTTCCATTTCTTTCTTGATTACAGTAAGCTAATGGAGAGTGAAGTTTTACCTTGGGAAGATGCTGAGCGACTGAAATGAAAATGAAGGAGCAAGACGACACGACCACGTACAGGAGGACAAAATAAAAATAAACGACAAAAGATAAAAAGGTTTATTTGCTTCCAAAATCCGGAAAGTGGGGTTTGATTTGCTATGTTTTTTCGGCCATTTTAGTCCTGACTAGAGTCCCATGTCTGCTGACTGCTAATTAAGATTCTTAAAGTTATTTCTCATTTGGAGCTACCTCTGGTTCAAAGCGGATTTTCTGTAGCACTTGCATGAAACACGAGGGCGCCGGGTACATGATACGTGTGCAGAAAACATGAACCACCACAAAAATTGAACCACTGCTGGGTGTTATTTTATTTTTTTTGTGCCCACGTGTCACCCAGCACCCTGGTGCTTCACGCTCGCTCCAGGAAATCTGCTTTGCCTGTGGATCCCTCCCCCACAATTAATTTAGCAACACCTTTAATTTGTCTTTTCCTTGTTCTTTCTTTCACTTTCAATTGAAACAAACTACTACACCGCCACTACCATGAGGGCTGTCAGCTATCCATCTTAGCATTTGTATCTGGTTTGGATTCAATCTGTTTAAGATGAATATGGATGCATCTTTATGTGATTCCTTTAAATATTCTTTAACAAATATTAATTTATAACTAAACCAAAAACGGATATACATACACAAACATTATTAGTCTAAATCAATGTTATTGATAAGATGTTACACATGAAATGAATAGAATCAAATATATAGAAAAATATATCTATATGTTAGTACCAAACCCTTAGTTGAAACCTCCCCCGTAACTTGCTCCCCTTTTCTAGTTGAACTCCACCGATCATCTTCCAGTTGTATAGTTGTTAGGTCCTTATTATTTTCATAATTCTTATTATAATCGCTGTCATCTGTCTCCATTCTTGAGTTAGCGACACAGAAATCTCCAATATCTTCTTCTTCTCTCGGGTGTTCTAATGTTTGCTCTTCTTATTGTTGTTACTTACAGTCCCATCCCTATGCACTTCTCTCCCTCACCCCATGTTTCCAGTTCCAAAATATATGTATAACCATCTAACACTTTAATTTTCTGACAGAAAGTATCTTTCGGATATATACGAGATCATTTAAGTAAACAAATACAAATATAGATCTAATGTTTAAATATCCACTAACATCCGATTTTGCATCCAAATATTCGATTAAGTAAGGTTGCGTTTGGCAGCCACTTGTAATGCAATCATTTCATTTGAGTTTCCCAAGCTTTTGTAGCCACAATGGGATGGTTTTGCAATGAAACCATTCATATTTGCACCAATTTGTGCATGATAACATTAGTCATTTCATTTTATAGAAAAACCTAAAATGACTTCATTTCTAATTGTAGTTAACAAACCAGTATAAATTTGAATTAGTTCATTAAAAATCATCAACTCGTGATTATAAATGCCTTGGGAAACTCAAATGAAATGATTACATTTCAGGTGACTGCCAAACAAGCTATAACAGATTTGACCCCTTAACATTAATTTTTTCTTATTTGCAATTAGTGTTATTGGTTCTGTAAGTTGAATCTAAATTCCTTTATATTTAATGTACAATCTTTCATTTTTTATGTTTAATCTTCTTATGAATGTTCTATATAGGAAGTTGCTTTTACTTTTGGAAATTTTCGTAGATGTTAGGTTAGGAATTGTCAAGTCAAATGTCAAGAAGAGATAAGGGGAAGTAAATTTTAAAAAAAAAATTCACTTTACATAGCGTTTTTAAAATGCTGCATATAGTGGACTTTACAAAACATTTTTGAAACGCTGCATAAAATATTATATGCAGCGTTTTTAAAACATTGCATAAAGTGCTATATGCAGCGTTTTGAAAATGCTACATAAAATATTTTACAACTTTTTGCAACGCACCTATAAATAACATCTTTTTGCAACGCACTTATAAATAACACTTGAAAAACGTTGCATATATTTATATGCAGTGAATATATACAACGTTTTTAAGTGTTGCAAAAGGTGTTTTTTATTGTAGTGTATTAAATCATCTCTTTTGACATGTTCATTCGGTACAAACATGTAGGTGGCTACTAAATTATAACTTTCTACATTCGTGTCTGTTCTAACATCAAAGATTGTGTTTTTATGCCCATTCTGAACAGATATAAACAAATCTATAAATAAATGTCTCTCCTTTATTTTATTTACTCAATTCTGAATTCAAAATTCAGTATTTTTTAGGCATCATAGAGGATGTCCAAATTAGGCATATAGAGAGCATAATAGCGCGTTCTTATTCTGAGAGAGAGAGTACAATAAAAGTTTGATTTGACAGACACATAGATTGTAGTATTTCTTCTATGTGTATAGATCATTGCATCCTAGGAGGCAGATGCCTGAAGAGTTCGTAAGCACCACTGTAAGGGGCGAAATCTGTCTTAAGGACTATGTCAAACACTAGCCTTGATCAATCATGTACCGTTTTATTGTCAATTCGTCCAGCCAAGTAAGTGGTTTTTTTCAATTCAATATTTAAGTATTTTATTTGTATGAAATAAATACTAGTTTTTTACAGAATAATGTATATATAGAATATAGACCCAACAAACTTAATACATATTTCTTATTTTTGTTATATTCTATTTTTTCTATGTTCGGTGAATGTTTTGCTATTTTATTTCATATAAATCATTCAAGTGTTGACGATGACGCAAAATCATGGAGAATCTAAAGGCACTAAAAGATGGAGTAATTCAAACACAACAAATGAAGATAAAAAGAGCTTCATTGCATCAAATACAAAACATATAAGTTGTTTTATTTATCTTTATAGTTTTTAAAATTCATGATATATATATGGGTTACCAATTTTGGTACTTAAACCAAACGTAAACATATATGATAAGTTAAAAGATTTTGCATATTTGGCATATGTAATTATCATATGGGCATTATTTAAGTGATATCAAGGATTTAAAATCTATTATGTTGATTATATTTTAGATATGGTAATTTGTATTTTCATCATATGTTCTATTAAAAAGATAAAATGATCAATTTTATGAGTAGTATCTTGTAATAAATAGTATTTCATGGATTTGATTATATATTGGTGGGGAATAAAATTCTATAGCCATTGACAAATCAATAAAAGCTTTCACATAGAAATAAACTTAATCTATGAATTTAATTATAATGCGTAGACCATTGAATTTAAGATCATAATGATCTTATCCACCATATAAAACATTCCGATGTGAATAAGGCTTGCACCAAGATATTTGACACACCTATGAAAGTAAGGGGTATTTTGTAAATATAATGGTTTTTATCTTGATTAAATATTTCTATTATCTTGTAGATCTAGTAGATTGATAAACCCTTTATATGGTTAATGACTTAGCATTTGAGAAAAATATGTAATTATGTTTTATATGAGATATCTTATAAGATTGAATATTTTCATTTAATGTGTGAAATGTGGGGGTGATAAATCATAAAAGGATCACCTGATATTGAAAATTTTATTATTTATTTGATATCACATTTAGAAATATTTTATTTTATAAAAGTATCTACATGACATTTTACACATTTATGTATGTGCATGAGAACAAATAAATGTTACCATTACCGAGTAGGGTGATTGGACAAAATACAATGACTAGTTATGATTGTTGTAGACTATATATGTTATTACTATTTATGCTATATATGTCATGTTATATAAGATCAAACATGTTATATTGGGTTTTAAGTAGGTTCACTTACAAACCTAATTATATGCATGAGAATATTATTAACCAAATATATAAATACTTGAAGAAAACTATGTATTGATTTTTGAGTATTCTTTTATTTTGAAATGATATATTGATAATTGTTATAATTCCGAATTAGAGGATTTGAAGCTCATTAGTGTATGAATATACACTCTTGAAGGACTTGCATTTTCTTAGAGGTCTAAGAAATAAACCTAGATAATTCGCTCTATATGAAGAATATAAGTTTATGGAATTTGCAACTAGAGGCAGAGAAATGAAATGGTTGTGAAATTTAATTTGGAAAAATTATAAGTTTGGTTAGACCAATGCTACTAGTATCTTTGCATGATGATAGTAATCTACATTATCACAGGATTACCATAAAAAATCAAATGGTAAATCCAGATAAATTAACATAGTTGTGTGGTTGGATTACCCAATTCATGGTTGTATGGTCAAGTAAAAACTTGGTCAATCCCTTGAGAAATGACACTTTACAAGGAATATAAGCAAAACAGAATTACTAAACGAAAAAATACAACTTTAAAGAAAACTATGAATGCTATGTTCTGGTTTATCTCAGAATTTGTGGGGGAAAACAAGAACTTACCACAAATTATATTCTCAATGAGATACCTCACAAGGAAAGTAAAAGACACCACATTTACTATGGAGAAAACTTCTCTTATCCACTCTTAATGATGAAATAGTGATACTTGTAGCGAAGATTAGGGTAAGCTATGTTTTTAATAATTCTTATACCTTGGAAATCCAAGTGAAGTATAGCATGATACTCTTAATAAGAATTATCTATGTGAGTGTGAATGAGCCACTTCAAATGATAATTGTAAGACTGAATTTTTTAAAACACTCATGGGACCAAGCGGTGTTGAGGGCCAAAATGAACACAATCATGAGAATCAAATTGTGTCCAAAAAGGAACTGTGTAAATTCTATTATTTTGGCTTACATAAACAACTAAACAATTCAAGACATCACGTTCACTGGTTAGCTAGTAAATCCAATAGTCTTTCACAAAGGAATTGAAGGTTCAAAGCCCTAGGTTATCTATCCCTATACAATGACTTTCCAAAAATACTATCTCTTAGTGTTTGCATATGTATTTTCATTTGCATTTTAGTAAACCAATTTTCATTCATGGGGGGGATTGTTGGAAACGGATTTGAAACAACCCAGATCTACTATACCCAGATTTGAAATCTAACTGGGAAGAAATCTTTGAGCTAAAATAAAACTGGGACCCACAAGTTGGTTGAGGCAGGTCCACATGATCTCATGTTCACCTCAATGAAGAGAACAATGTTGTAACATTGGATGCTCAAAACCATTAATGGGTGAATGAGAAATTGTCTCCAAAAGTGCTTAGCTGATCACTCGTAAAACTGGTAAAAGTGTGTGAAATTTGAATAGTCCCACATGGACTAGACCATAAAACTTTATGTGTTCAAATATACTAATGTTGAACATAAGTTTAGGCCCCAAGGGGCACTGCTGTTTTGTAGATGGGGGAGGACCTAGCCAACATGGCCTGAGCCTATATTTAAACACACACATGAGTCGGGCCGGGTCGGGTTGGGTCAATAAGAAAAAATAAAATAATATTTTTTTACTATTTTTTTCTTTTTGCTTTCTTCCAGATTCAATCATACCTGTGGGAGACATGTCTTTATAGTTTTGCCCCTGTGGGGCTGTGTCCCTTCGTACAAATTTTACAGTTATGCCATTGGTGACCGAATAAACACACGTGGCTATTAAATCACATCTATTGATACATGTATGTTCTGTATAGATATGTAAGTGCCTATTAAATCATCCCTTTTGACACATGTCCATTTCGTACGAACATGTAGGTGGCTACTAAATTGCAACTTTATGCATTCATGTCTATTTGAACAACAAAAGTTGTGTCCCTATGCCTGTTCTGAACAGACATGAACAAGTCTATAAATAAATGTCTCTCCTTCATTTTATTTACTCAATTTTGAATTCAAAATTCATAGTGTTCCTTAAGGCATCATAAAGGATGTCCGAATTAAGCATATAGAGGACATGATAGTATGTTTGTGTTTTAAGATAAAGTACAACACAAGTTTGATTCAACAGACACACAGATTGCAATGTTACTTCTATGTATATACATCTTTGTATCCTGGGAGGTAAACACTCGGAGAGTTTGTAAGCACCAATGCGAGGGGAAAAATCTGTCTTAAGGACATAGTGTTAAACACTAGCCTTGATCAATCTGGTACTGTTTTATTGTCAATTCATCCAGCCAAGTAAGTGGTTCTTTACATTTCAATATTTAAACATTTTATTTATATGAAATAAATACTAGTTGTTTATAGTGTATATATAGAATATAGACCCAACAGGCACTAGTCCCAACATCCATCAAGGAGCTAGCCAGGCATGTAACAGTGTCATACTGTTCATTGGACGGACGATAGACTGTTGGAGCAGAAGAATGTTACACACCTTAAGGTCTCTAACCATTCCTCAACCGCCGGCTCAGCTTTTGACATTCCCACATAGAGAACCACATTTGTCGTCCAAGGCACAAGGTGACGAGGCATTTGATGGATCAATTAATGTTGGAAAGTCCATCTATGTGATTCCCTTGATAACAAATTACCTGAGCCCCCACTGCATGCAAACCCATCATTGGGCTCTGCTTGCTACAGTTCTCCTCCTACCAGTAACATCTAAAATTGAAGATAACATAATAGTTCTGAGTGTATCTTAATACACCACAACATATCAAACACTTCAACTAGTTTATCAAAAAAAAAATCTGCCCTGGCTTTTGTGCACATAAAATGCGTGCACAATGCATGTCGGGGTTGAGAACACTCATATCAGCAATGAAAAGTGACTTGCATTTTTTGGGGCACGTGTTTATCACTTTTCAATGCTGATATGAGTGCTCACAAGGCATGTAAACTCGAATTGTGCACTTCCAACTGAAAAAATAATATATATATATAAAAAAAGATCGCACCCAAAGTAATTAAGATCACAAACACAAGACACCTTGGTACTTTATTGTCTTCTACTACTACTACTACTTACTACTATCACTGCTAATAGTCTTCTACTAGTATTACTATGTATTACTATGTACTATCACTACTGCTGCTGTTTTCCAGATTCAAACAGAGTAGGCTTTAAAAGACTAAAATGGAAATGGTTCAAGGAGCCCTATAGCCGGAGTAGCTAGCAGAGGCTCGTATGCAAAACAATGCAGTACACCACCTTCACCACTACCTCTGTTGCCATCGCCGGAACGGAGAAATGGACACCGAGGGATCCACTGCCACCCCTTCCTATAGTAATCATAAAGCAGCACCATACCCGATCCTCGAATTGTAATGGTGATGAAGTCTCCATGCCCTACACAATCGAACCCTTTACCACCTTCCACCTCCGAGAACTGCCCGTATAGCTGCTGCGGCATCCTCTCCACCTCCACCCACGTCCTCCCACAAGCTTGCAAGCTCCACAATCTCATACTTCTCGGCACATTCAGCTTACTCTTCTCAACCGCCGCAACTAAAACCAGCCTCCCTCGGCACTCCACCAGGCTCGGCGACCGCAGAAACCTCCGCATCGGCGCTTGTATTTTGCACCACTCATTCGCAGCAACATCGTAAGCTAATACGCTAAATGGACTAAAACTCATGCAGTAGAATCTTCCATTGACCAAAACCATCTTTCCAGATTCAAGGCTGCAAAGTCTAGGGAGGGGACATGTTGTGCCCCATATTGAATAGAACCCTGCAATGTCGACGTGAAAGCTCTCTGTTGTTAAATTTTTTACTGCAAATGGCGAGATCATGTCATCTCCGGCTACGACTACGTTGATCGATGAGTTGTTCACGGCAAAGCCGATCGAAGGGAAGAGCCTGGGTCTTAGTGTGGGAGGCAATTGTGTCAATAACTTGAGAAGTGGGTTGGAAAGAATCAGAGTCTTGGCACCGGCATCGTCGGAGACCCAACAGATCAAACCACTTGATGAAGAAGCCGGAGAGAATCTGGATGGCACTGATTCGAAGGGAAGACGGTACCATGCTCTTTCGCGAGGATCAAAGAGGTATCCTTGATAATGGTCCCTGTCGTCGCTGCCATTCCGATGGATGTAGCTCTTAAGGCTTTCATGGTTGAAGAAGAGGAACCAGTGGCGCCGTGGAGATATGGCTAAGTACATTTCAAGAAAGCTGTTGGAAAACAGGAGGCCATACCATCGTTTACAGACCAATCGGACTCGAAAGAATGCCGAGGGAGGTAGGAAGACGATCACTCGATCGATTAGTCTCTGAGGGAGATTGCTCCATATCCTATTATCCATCCAAGGACTTGAAATTATAGTACTGGATGTAGTAATACTGCCACCGCTAGTAGTAGTAGAAATGGAGGGGATATGTACGCTGTTGAAGGCCTCCATGTAGAAGAAATGGTTTGTTTCTAGCACTAATACATCATCAATCAATCTAAGACGTTTCTCAATTTTGGTACAAATGTAGAAGGTAGTGTTAAAACCTAAGAAATTAATGGCTTGTTTTTTGTACCCAGAACGGATAATAATAGATGGGTTTTCTTTTTCTACCGAAAGTGGAGATGGAGACAATGTTAACGAAGAAGAGCTTTGTTCTAGTAGAAACAGAAGGGATGGGAATGAGGGTGCAGGAGTTTGAACTTAAAACCCTCCATGTGGAAGAAAAGCTTGTTCCAAATACTAGTATACTACTAATTCCTATCGGAGTTTTATTTGGAGGTAGACTGTGTTTTTGTCCTTTCTTTTCTTCATTCTAGGGGAGAGGATGGAATTGTCTCTCTGAAGGATCTATCCATCTATTCAGATTTTCAGTATTCTCTCGTCAATGCGGATGAAGGACAAGCACTGCAGAAAAGACTCGAGAGAAGCGCAGTTCAAAGAGCGAGAAATAAATATAAAACTATTGTACTTGCTCTGGTTCTACACATGGCACAAGATTCAACTCAAACTCAAAAACTCCCACTCACAGTTTCAAACCCTAAACCCCTGATTATCAACCTAAAAGATCTGGTGTGGCAAATTTTGTTATAGTTTTTTGTAGCAAATAAAGTCACAAAAAGACAACCCCTCGTTAAAGAAAAAGAATTTTTTATTCATGCTCTAATATACTGTAAAAAATTTGCTACAGCAGAGCTCTGCACAATTATTAATTTATCGTAAAACAAATAACTACACCCCCCCCCCCCACCCCCAAACAATGGCTACAACATAAGGCCCCATTCTTCAACCATACAGACTAACATAACATAAAGGCCCATCATTCTTCAAAGAAAAAAACATTATTATGATCATCATCAGGAAGGGCCTTTTTTAAATAAAACATAACTTGTTGCTAGAATTGTAGATAACAATCCGGCATGCAAGTTTATTAAAAAATAAAAAAAGAATTTTCACATTTTAAATGTAATATATGAGGTATTTAGTTCGATGATCTAGTCAAACTTATTTGATTCATATTGATTCGACAATGTGCCTAGGATTTGCATCCCCTTAATGCATCATGTCGAAAAGTGAAAATCACTTCCCAAAAAAGTTTTAATCACTTTTTGATGTGATGTATCCCCCTGCATGTTGGAGGATTTTAGGTGTTCGTGAAGGGGAAGCAGGGAATCTACACTGCAATAATTTTGGTAACTAGGATGTAGCATCTTATGGTTTCTTGATTTCAATTTTGGACTAAACAATTGGTGATGGGAAACAGATTGAATACAGTATGGATTTTGGCTTATCTAATTTTCTATTTGATTGTTCCTAACCTCAATCCAACCCGACTTATGAAAGACTAATGGGGTGTTATGTTCAGATTCTAAGCTCATAATCGGGATTTTGATTCTGATTTTGATTCTGAGTTTGTTTCTCAAAATCAAATTTTAGAAATCGAAAATCTTGTTTGGTGGTTTTGATTTTAGCAACTGATTTTAGCAAAAGGCAATACAACAAACAATTAAGCTACAGGTGGTGGAAGAAGAAGACGGGGAGAGAAGTGCGATGAGAGAGAAGAACAGAGATGAGAAAGAGACACACATGTGCGGGTGGTGGCTGTGAGAGAAGAAGAATAAGTGGTGGTGCTGTTGGTGGTTGCGAGTGCTGGCTGTGAGAGAAGAAGAATAAGTGGTGGTGCTATTGGTGGTTGCGGGTGGTGCTGGTGGTTGCAAGCAGTGGTGCTGGTGGCTGCAGGCGATGGTGCTAGTGGCTACAAGCGGGACAAGTGGCTATGGGTGGTGGGTGCAGGCAGTGGTGGTGGTTATTACAGGTGGTGGTAGTTGTGGGTACCCTAAAAGAGAAGAAGAAGAATGAGAAAAATAAGAAGTGAGGAGAGAGAGAGAGAGAGAGCGGAGATGGAGATGAAGAAGACGAAGTGAGATGAAAGAGAGAGTAGAGAAGAAAAAGAAGAAGAGGAGAAGACGCATCGCACGCCCAAGAATAAGAATTAGAATCGAGAATCGGTCTTCAACCCAATTATGATTTTGGGCCGATTATGATTTTATTTTGTCAAAATCGTCAGCCAAAATCTGAGTCAAACATCAAGTGCACCCCTAGAATCGGCGCTTAAAATCTGAAACAAACAACCCCTAAGACAAGAGACCGATCAAATTATGACATGACACGAGACAAAAGGGAGAAACCTAAAACTTCCCAGTTGAGATCATCTGTAGCGGAAACCGGTGTAGTGATCTCACCATGGGTTGAGGCATGGTGTTTTATATTTGAATTTGATGTCTTTTTTATTTTACATTTTCAACCTAGAAAAAAACTCAAATATTTAAGATTTTTTAATGAGGTTACCATTTTATGTAATTAGTACCTGACGTAAGTGTAGTAAAACAAAATCTAATCTTAGCCTAAAACCCAATTAGGGCCTTCTAAATTGGCCTTATTGGGGGAGCTACTGGATGGGTCATCCATTGTATTCTTGACCTCATTTGGGATCCGATCTGATAAGTGGATAATAGGGTTTTAGGGGTTTATATTTAGGGTTTCTTGTGTTTTGTGTCGTTATACTGTTTATTGTAATCTTTGTTTTATTGATATTGTAATCGCTTTCATTGTTTTTATCCATGGACATAGGTTTCAAGTCGAACCACATATTTTCACTAATTTCTTTCTTTTATCTTGTTGCATACAAACTCCAAATCTAACATCATCTCTACTGACAATTAAAATAAATAAATTAAAAATTATAACTTAGTGTTAGTCACATAATCACATGGTATTCAGAGGGTGGATGGATAAAAACCTAAGAAGCATGGATACTAACACGAAACATAGGTATGATATGATATGGATACAGCGACACGATAATTCTTGAAAAATTAAGATACAATACGTCAATTAATGAATTAATATTATCTATATTTTATGTTAATTTATGTTAAAAAATAAATAACATGTATCAAAACGTTTGAAAACATTTTTAAAATTAATTTTAAAGTAAAAGTACATAACAAAGAAGCATATTCATACCTATACAATGATATTAAGCCATTAGAATACAAATACTAAGAATTCAAAAAATTTACAAAAAAAAATGAAAAAGAAAAAAACTAAGAGATAAAAGAAACATGTGCTGCCTTACTCCACAAACTCTTTATCATTTTCTTCTTGTCCAATATATATA
>JAOXJP010160056.1:0-12917 GCA_025762735.1 Platanus orientalis
ATATATATATATATATGAGGTTAAAAAGAAGAAAAAAAGCATCGATCGGTTTCCCCTAATATATATATATATATATATATAGTTACGGATCATCAAATCAAGAATTAATGTAGTTTGACGACGACCTTACCCTCTTGGAACGAGCACCGTTGAGCTTAGGGTTCGCTCCTACATATCCGGTGAGTCCGACATATGGAATGAGGTAGGACGCAAGGAGGTAGTTGAGTCCATTGGCGTAGGGGTCGAAAGATGGTACTAAGGTGTGTCCAAACGCATGGTCCATCACCTTCGCAAAGGATCTCGCACTCAAATCTAATAACGGCCTGGGGAAACCCCGAACAACATCCTTAATCGCTCTGCATCATCAACAACACATGGCAGGCATGCATCAACAAAACATGACACCACCCCAAACAACAAATTAAAATAAAATTTAAATTTACGAATGAACAACCTTTCATTGATAATCAGATCCGAACAAAAACAATAACTGAAACTAAATGAAAATAATTAAATAAAAATACATTAATAAATGAAAATCTATTAATGAAAGATAAACCAACCTTAAATGTCCGACTTCTTGGAATGCGAACTGGGTGATGATATCCCGAGTGAAGGGGTCAAGATTTGCCTTTCTCACGCCGATTGGTGGTGGGCCTCCCATGGTTAAGTTTGGAGCAATTGTATCAAGGCCATAACCTAAGGATCCCCACAAGAAAAACTCAGCTTCCAGGTATTCTAAATTTAGAGGGAATTCTAGAAGGTCCACGTCAGATTCAGGGACAGAGAAGGCGGCGTCTTGGACTTGGGGGAGCTCAGACGGAGAAGCGTAACAAGAGTTGGGAAACAGGCGGAGGAGGAGGAGGAGGGTGATGAAGGCGGAGGAGGAGGAGGAGGAGGAGGAGAGTCCCATGGCTTTGCTATCTCGCTTTGTCTTGATGCAGCTGTTTTAGTTTTCTTCTTCTTTTCTTGATTTTCAAGGGCTATTTATAAAGAGTAAAGAGACTGATCGGAAGAGGATGAGCAACACCAACTGCCACATGGCAAAAGAGAACTGCTCGATTTTTCCTTTCCTGCCATTCGTCTTTCCATGACAATAGTCTAGACTTCTTTGATTAAGGAGGAAGCGGGGGAGGAGGAGGGGGTCAGGTGGACCGACTCGTCATGCACAATTAATGGATGGAGTTAAGATTACCTGTAGCAACATGCTACTAGTAGTGGAACATCCTTTAGCAAAGCCAAACATATGACGGGGCAAAGTGCGCATTAGGCAAATGGGATAATACCCCTTCTCTTGACAAGATTACTCTTGATGGATTCCTGTGGCTGGAAAAATACTCTTGATGGAATTCCTGAACGAATAGGTGTGAATGGCATCAGGGGTGGCCACATCAGTACCAAAAAAGTGACTTACAGCCCCTGATTCCTTTTTGGTGCTGGTGTGTCAGCCTCAGATTCCTTTTGCACCTATTCATTCATGGATTATTCATACCTAATTCTTTGGGACTAAAATATGGAGGCAATGGTTAAAAAAAGCCCATAAAAATCGGATCATTAGTGTCAGATGTCCTAACATTATTGCATCATAAAACATGTAAACTGAATCTGGATTATTTGTAACATAGGTTATCAAGGAAGGCTTAATCATATACAAATTAAAATCAAATCAAAAACGGTGTTTTGGGAAAAACACTCCCGATAGGCCAATTTTAACAGGGTATATCTATAAAACAACCCAAGTATGCTTTCCTTCATGTGGCTGGACCTGCAGTGATAGCCACTACGCATTGTGTCGCAATGGAGCTACTCTCCTTTTGAATGGAAAGCGTTTTGGAAAAATAAGAACATTCCGTGATACAAGCAATTTAGGGTGGATCCAAGTGTGGTGAACCAGCTTATTGCACTCAGTGATCGCTATAATTAACGGTCCGAATAAATAAATAAAAAAACTACTTGGGAGAAGTCACCCTTTATGACCATTCTCAAATTAGGTTCAGCAATGTAGAGTAATTGAAGAATCCAATAATATTCCGGCATTAACTGGGGGAGCCACATCCCCTGTATGTAGTTAGTAGTTTGGGGTTCGGTGTCGTGGGTTCTTGCTCTTTTGGCCTTGCATTTTTACCTTTAAAAGTAGGTCCTTTATGTTAGCGTTTGGATAAACTGATTTTTAACAACTAATGGCTTCTGGCACTCCAGAAGTCACAATTCCCTATGGTTTTGTGTTTGGTTTGCAAATTAAAAAAGTTAGTAATGCATAAATCGTAAGGAGAGAGAGTAGAGAATCAACTTATTTTTAAGTTGGGATCAAACAACTTACCAGATAAATTGAGCCATTGATTTATGCGAAAATTTTGATGGTGCATAAATCATATGGAGAGAGAGTAGAGAATCAACTTATTTTTAAGTTGGGATCAAACAACTTACCAGATAAATTGAACCATTGATTTATGCGAAAATTTTGATGGATCAAACCCTATTAATGTAAGTAAGTAACTTACTCTTTAAGTCCAAAGTCAATTATAAGTTTTTCTAAACGCTAACATTAGGTCAAGAGTAGACAGCTCCTATAAGTTTAGCGTTTGTCCACAGCTTTCCCCTAATAAATTAAGTTAATTATAAAAAATTAAATTGAAAGACAAATGAACCCTCCTTGCCTCTGTTTACAAAACAAAAGCTGGTGTATGTGAAGGACTAGAATCAAGAGTAGACAGCTCCTATTGTAGCTGTGGCATTTTTAGCCTTCCGCTCTCGGAGGGATCTTTTCACTGCATCGGAAGCATCAGCTAGCCCATTGATTTCTTTTTTTTTCTTTTTTCTTTTTTTGATAGATAAACTTTAGTGGTCTAGTTAATTTGTTTGTGGTGAAAACAGGTTTTGAACCCAGGTCTGTGGTACGACACCCACAGACTTTACAAACTAAGCAAGCTAGCAACTTTTGCCCATTGATTTCTTGAACATGAAGATCGGCCTGGTCTCCATTTGGGTGCACGTGGTCCCGACTAGATGTGAGAATTCCATGTTATATTCATCATGGTTATCAGGATCCTGATCCGAATCATAGGATCCTAAATCATCCAATCAATTCAACTCCTTACCAAAACATTAGATTACAGGTTGTTGTAGGATCTCATCTTGGATCGTGGGATCGTACAATCCTATGATCCAGAATCATCCAAGCGATCATAATCGATTCTATTATGATCTTACAAAAAAACACATATTTTACAATTACAAAATACTTTATAAAGAAATCCCTAATCGTAATTACTAATTACTTCAATCAAATTAAACTATTAAAGAAATAATAAGTGAATATGACTTTTCTTTTCCAAATTGTTCACATAATTTAGTTTCTTCCAGTGCAGAGTTTAAGTAAGGACCTCCAACCTAAGCGTGAAACCTTACTCTGGGGACAATTTTTCTAGGCTTTAAAGTTTCAAAGTTAAAGAAAAAAGTCTCATTCACATTCTAGTTGTTCTAACTTCTAAAAGTGATAGCAAAATTCAATTTTCATTAATTTATTACTTGTTTTGGAGATAGCCAAGAGGCTTATAAATCCCCCCACACACCTACCCTAATTATATTTGTGAACAATTATACCCCTAGAACACTATAAATAGTGTTTGTGATTTTCTCTGCCTCACTCTCAATTCAATATGATATCCCTTTATGTTCCATATGACATAATAAAATATATAAAATGAAATTACAATTAAATAAATGAAAGAAATAAAATAAACTGCAAAATAAATAAAAGACTGAAAATAAATGTCTGGACCTGCCCATTCAGCATACTGGAACGGGTATTATCATAACACCTTTTACTAAGTATAAATTACATAACGTACGTGTCCCTCAATTATCAGTTAACTTGTATCTGTTCATCAATTAACTGAGGATAATAACTGTAGGCTAATTTTTTTTATGTTGATAGCGTGATTGTTCAGAACACAAATTCGAAGAAGTTGATGTTTCCTGGGTGCTCTAAGCATGGGATGTATCCAGTTTCGAATGACACCATCAATAAGAACACTAATCACATGGCGTTTCATGCTGGGAAGCAAGTGTCTTTTGTATGGAAAAGAGACTGGGACATCTAGCTCCATATACCTTAAGTCATGTACTAAAGAACCTATCCACTACTTGTACTAAATTTCCTTTAGATTTGCTACAGGTTGATGTATATATGGGGCCCGGTCTCTGTCACTACTTCATCAAGATTTCGATTCTATCTGTTAAGTTGATGACTTTTCTCGATACTCTTGGCTTTTCCTTCTTAAACATAAATCTGATGCTTTTTCAATTTTTTTAGTTCTAAAAATCTAATTGAAAATTCGTTATCCGCTAAGATCAAAGTGGTAGAGTAAGATGGTGGCAGTGAGTTTGTGAACTCCAGATTTAAATAACTTTATAAAAAGAGTGGAATTATTCATCATGTATCTTTCCCATATATATACTCTGGCACTGAATGGCTAATTGAATGCAAAAACCATCATGTTGTTGAGACAGTAGTTACTCTTCTCCAACCGGCATCCATGCTTTTGAAGTTTTGGGGTGAAGCAGCGTTAACGGCAATTTTTTAATAAACCGCATGCCGACTCAAGTGTCATGTGGTGAATCACCATATCATAGGCTATTTCAGAAGCATCCTAATTGTAGCTTTTTGCGAGTCTTTGGTAGTGCCTTCTATCCCTGGCTTCGCCTATATACCTAATACCTCAAGCAAGCTCCAGCTAAGATCGGCAAGGTGCATATTCATCAGCTATTCAGCTAGCTCTAACGGATACAAATGTTTTGATCAAAAGTCTGCAAATGTCTTCACTAACCGGTACATTCAATTTCACAAGACGGATTTTCCGTTTGCCTCATCTTCCTCAACCCCTAATTCATGGGTTCGATCCTCATTCACAATTACATGACCAGTCTGGCTTTCATTCATTCGGGAGGCTCCAATTGTTGTCTCAATTTTAAATGTCAATCGTCTAATCGATCCACTAAAGCCATAAAATAATTTCTGACCTTTAGATTTAAGAATGAAACCAACTTTATCTTTACTCACGTGCCAAATTCTGGCTTAACCTCTCCTCAACTTCGTCCTTCTGATATGGATGCATTACCTCAGCCGTCCGATAAAGTTCCTATTAATCATTCAGTATGTAGACTTGGGCTGCGTTCGGCAGCCACTTGTAATGTAATCATTTCATTTGAGTTTCCCAAGGCTTTTATAACCACAATGGGATGGTTTGTAACGAACTAATTCAATTTGCACCGATGAACTAATTCAATTTGCACCGATCTCTGCCTGATTACATTAGTCATTTCAATTTATAGAAAAACTAAGATGACTTCATTTAATTGTAGTAAAGTGAAAATTTGAATGAGTTCATTATAAACCGTCACCTCATGGCTACAAATAACTTGAGAAACTCAAATGGACGATTATATTACGGGCTGGGATTAGGTACGGAAATCAGTTTTTCCTAATGTATTAGATTGATATCAGGGGGCTGACACATCAGTACCAAAAAGTAACTTATACTTTTTCGGGGGTGCTTATCACTTTTCAGGTTGATGTATCCATCCCCTGATGCCATTCTAATACATCAGGAAAAACTGATTTCCATGCCTAATCTTTTCCATTATATTACAGGTGGCTGCCAAACAGGCTAGTAGTAAATTCAGAAAATATTGTTTCTCAACCGTACAACGAAACAGTCTTTACTAAACCGTCCAATTTACCCTATTCACCAAATATGTTATCATTTTCACCTGGTAATCAACCTGATTCGTTATCTTCTTTAACCGATTAGTTGGAAATAAACCCGGATGCAAATATTGAGCTATTTGTAATAACTACTACACAAAACTAGCCGTCTCAAAACCAAATTTCTTCTACTAATGTACACCCCATGGTTACTCGATCTAAACACGATATCAAAAAACCAAAGAAGCTTCTCTGCCTACAAGCTCAGTCTTTAGTTGATTGCAAACCAAAGTCATGCAAAGATGTTGCTAAATAAACACTCACAATGGTGTCAAGCAATGCTCGAAAAATATCAAGTGGTTATTAAACAAGGGACGTGGATTCTTGTTCCTTTTAACCCGGATGAGCGAGTGCTTGGATGAAAATGGAGTTTTCCCCAAAGGGTAACGTAATTCAACATAAAGTTTGTTTAGTCACAAATGGATATAATCAATAACCAGGGTTAGATTTTCAAGACACTGTCAGTCCGGTTGTCAAAATGACAACAGTACAACTAGTTATCGCTTTAACATTACATTTTTCGTGGAATATCCATAACTTTCATGTTAAAACATTTTCTCTATGGCTATATATTTGAGCAAATCCACATGTGGTTTGTCATTCTTCAAGTATCACACTGTCTCAACAATCCTATGTCTTCAAGTTACTTAAAAAATCCAGTATATCCGCCTGTAAGCCTTGTTTGACACTGTCAACACCCAAATTTTGACTTGGGTCAGTCGATGGCATGATGACAGCATAACAACATTTAGGTATCAAGACCCTAAGCACCCTTGGTTTAGGAAGAACAAAACTGGACTCTATGAGGTTAGGCATTCCCTGACCAGTCTTCCCGGATATTCCAGTCACAAATGAATCAGTCAATGCACCCAATTACAGCCCAAAATGCACAATTTCAAGACAAACCCTAATCTCTCACAAAAGCATCATCAGGACTTCAAGGGTCCACATTTTAGAACTTCATTCATGTCATCAGTAAGTTTTCCACCTCCTGTAAGCCTTTCCCCAGCAAAGCAACACAGGTGAAAAAATTATAATTTTGCCCTTTTGCCTTTAAAGGCCTAGAACTCACTACTTGTCACCCAAATCACTAAATTTCTTCACCTACATAAGCCTTCTTGTCACGAAGCATCAAAAGCCTAGAATTTTCATTCACTTTTTTTGACCTATGGGCAAAAAATTACCATTTTACCCTTTTCACCTAGAAAGTCTACCCATGGACCCTCGAAAGCCTCTCGAAGCTTCTCCCGTCATCAGAATGGTGTAATTTCAGATCCTATGCATCCCCAAGTCTCTCAACCCTGAAGAACTCAACATATAACATACATTCCTTGAGGCTGACAATAGCCAATTTCTCAATCTATGATGACCCTGACCAAGAAATGACCCTTGCAAGAGCTCTTAGAGATTCATCCAATCTCCGAATCCAGAAAGGTCGATCATTGTAGCTTGGTCTCAGCCTTATCTTCAAATCCTCAGGTCTGAGAAGGGAATTTCGAAGCCTCAAACCCCTATGAAATCCCAAATCTTCCCCAATGGGTCAAAAAGCCATTTTGCTGCATTTTGCTCATATAGAGCCTGAATGTTCTCTGGAACTCCAAATTAGGATCAGTTGGTGTCCATCTCTCCGAAAATCGTGAGGCCTTCAAAAAATTGTCTAAGGAACGTAAACTTTCGAGAAACTTATCTATTAAGATTCCCTCAAATACTTCAAAAAGTGCAACCAGTCAAGTTTAAAAATCAGGTGCTCAATCGACTCCCGGGAGTGCACCTAAATTCAGATACCTAGTTGGTCAGTGGCCACCCCACAATAAATTCAAGGCCTTTAAACTATCAAATTTGTGCTGGATTACAGAAACTCTGTAGCCCAAGCCATCATTTCTGCCCAAATCATGAAAAGACACTTTTCGTCTGTATTTGGTATGCGGAATGCCCTTAAAGTTTCCACCGGACTCGGAATGCAATAAGGTCAGGTCCATTTCTTCAATTTCACCCCTATCTCCAAAAGATCATTTCATAAATTCCTGATTCAAAGAATGTTTAGCAACTCAATTCAGTCAATCTTCAGGCAGCTATATAAGCACAAGTCCCCCAAATGACCCTGCTTCAAAAAGCTCCCAGTAATATTCCAGGAATCTGAAATTCAATCTATCAGCTCCTGTAGCTCTGGGACTCTCCAGAACTCAATTCCCCCAAGTTTGGTCCATATCAGAAATCTACAGAAAAACCAGCAACATTTCTAGCCCTGAGTCCCCTAACTGCCCAAAACAAGGTTTTCGACCTAGTTTTCTGCCCGGGCATTGAAATTGAGCGTAATCAGAGGCTATGGATCACTTGAGCCAGGGGCCATCTTTCATCAAACATTTTCTAGGATCAATTTTACCAAATTTCCCTTTCATAATGCATCTGAGAGCTTTTCAGGTCAAAGAAACCCTGATTTCACCCCCTTGCTCTTTTCGTAATTCGGTTCTGACTGGACCAATGTGACCGGAGTATCTCTGATCTCTGAAATTGACACTGACTGGGCCAACTCCTAAGCTCGAGAACTCGTGAGGAGTGATGACACAGAGAGGGTTCGAAAAATCAGAAGCAATCATTGCTTGATTAAATAATCTAAAACTAATATATTTAGCATTAAATGCATTCACACCTTAAGGTCATCTTTGGCCGCCCTTGGATCGGCATCTTCCCATATGATTTTTCACCCTCCCCCCTTGGATTAGAATCCTGAATTTCAAATCCCTATGGAGTCCCTCATAACCCCCCATTTGGCATCTTGATGCCCCCCTTTTAGATTTGAAACCAATGGGAGCATGCCAAAGGGCATCTCTCATGTCACCTTCATATCTCCCTCTATCCACCCTCAATAGCACACCCCTCATCTCACCATTCACTCAACAAACACAAGCTTAATCTAACCCTCCATGCTGCCAAGTCACCCATCCATGCCCCTTAGCCTAAATCAATCCCCACCCTTCACCTAAATTTAATCCTAGCCCTTCACCCACTTTAGGATAGAGATCATCCTAGCCCTCCATCTAGCAACCCTTTTCATTTATCCTCACCCTCCATTACACCATTTTAGGGCTATAAATAGCCCCAAATTCGTGCTCATTAGGATTGGCAATAACTACCCCTAAATCAAGAGAGAAAAAAAGGAAGAAAAAGAGGAAAATTTGAAGATCCATCAACCCCAAGGCAAGGTAAGCCTATACCCAAGTGAATCTCACTCCCCCATTCAGTATATATCCAATTTATATGTTGTTATTCTGTCCAATTCATGCTAGAGCTCCCCTCTAACTCGGGTGCATGGTAGAAGTTGTTAAGGCTCTATTTGCTCTCATTTCTGACTAGTTCTAGTGCTGATTTTCGTATGCTTTTTGTGGAGGGGTTCTTGAGCCCAAATTTTATTATGTTATACTAGACACATGCATTATATTCTAGATTTAATTTTGTGAATTTAGGAGTTGTGGAAGGCTTTGAAATGGCCCCCCAAACAGACCCCAAAAACTGGGTCTTATGAGACCTAGTTTTGGTGAATATTTAATGATTTTTGTTTGAATTTTTTATGCATGATCTGATGCTTAAATTTTTATATGATGTTCACGTATATATCCCCTGCTAGAATTCTTAATTTCAGAATTTTATCACACCCCCAAGGGGTCCAAATGGCTGAAATAAGGCTACTGGATTTTTGGTCCAGGTTTTTTAAGGGAATTAAAAACAAGTGTTGGAAAAATAGGTGTATGGGAAAACAGTCATTATACAAGTATAGTCTTATCATATCGGGTTGGAAATATCTCTCTTCCATCTTTCCAAATTGACTGACCACGATCAATTTAGAATTTTGTGGAGAGAGATATGCCCTTTAGAGTACAAACTGTCCAAACCCAATGCCTATTTTTTTAATCTGTTAAAAAACAAGCATTAATAGCACAAACAGGCATCAGTTTAAAAACCAAGAGTTAAACAAGTATATGATTATCATATATGGTTGGAAATATCTCTCTCCTGGCTTTCCAAATTGACTAACCACGGTCAATTTTGAATTTTGTGGAGAGAGATATGCCCTCTAGAGTACAGATTGTCCAAACCCAACGCCTACTTTTTAATCTGATAAAAAACAAGCGTTGACAACACAAATAGGCATCAGTTTAAAAATAGATGTTAGATAAGTATAGTCTTATCATATATGTTTGAAAAGATCTCTCTCTCAGTTTTCCAAATTGACCAACCACGCTTAATTTAGAATTTTTTGAAGAGAGATATGCCCTCCGAAGTGTAGACTGTCCAAACCCAATGCCTAATTTTTAATCAGTTAAAATTCAGGCGCTGACAAGAAATATAGGCGTCGGAGAAATTCAGGTGTTGGGATCTAGGACCCACCCTAGTGAACTCTGACCTTCTCTAAAGCCTATACACAGGTAATTGACATCCTAGAATTCATCCACGTGCTTAGGCACCTCTGTGGGCCCTGTTTTTAGGCGTTAGGATGATTTTCAGGTGTTAGACTTGTGAGAGTCAAATGAAACCTAGCTTCAAACCAATCCATTCATAGACATAATATAGGGATCTCTTCACTGTAAATGTCTCTTTCAGCTTTCCCAATTATCATAGTACGGTTGACTATATGCTTGTAATCTCCAAGTGTATTGGACACCCGAACTTTACCTGGGAGATAACACTTAAGTCATGACTGCTACGTCAGTGCGACCAGGTCGAATCAACTTACCCGTTCACTATATTTTAACCTATCCTGACCTTTTACAGTCTTCACCTTTCCTTAGGGTCAGGTCATAGTAGTTCGTGACCCAAAGACCCTGAGACTTGGCTATAGCCCAACTAGGTTCTCAAAACCATGCACATTAGTACAATATAGTTCCAACCCCCATTTAGCTAACTTATCTATATTTTGTAGTAGCATAGAGTACTATGTAAGTATACAAATAATCTAAAATGAATCTACCCTAAATCACTCTCACAGTCAGACGTACTTGACTACTGAGATTGGCACACGCAACAAACCCCTAGAACTATATACAGTCTGATCCCAACAAAACCCTAGGAACAAATGAACCATAAGATCGGGTATGTAGGCAACTCGAGACTATGTCTCAAGTGCGACCATAATGATCACACCATGGGGGTGGTCCAGACCAATAACTTTACATTTAACAAGCATAGACTTTAGCATAATTTAAAACATGTATGAATGAGAGTAGCTGCCCTAAAAAGGCGGGTATTTGGGGTGCCTAACACCTTCCCCAAATGCAACTAAACAACTTAACCTAAATCTCTGGAACTCAGACCAGTACAAAGAGTTAAACCCTAGACCTCCAGGTTTAAACTTCTCCTCTTCAGCCGAAGAGCAGAACCGATGTCTAACTCCATCAGTTAATCCCGAGTTGGTGGTGACTCCAAGAAAAGCTTAACCCTCCTGTAAAAGGGTTAGCGACCTCTCATGCACCGGCCTTAGGCGCCAAAGAGTGGACTCTAAAACCACGGGCGGGCGGGGGCATCCGAACCCCTCCCAAACGCCGATGTCTACAATGTGACAATCTAAATGAAATATACCTAAGCTCATAGTGAGTTTTAGAAGAGTTGACGTAGGCCTTAGTGCCGAACCACTATAAATTTTTTGTTGTGGATTGAGTGTGTGGTTGCTTGTCTCTCTTATTTGTGCTCATATATCTTATTGCTTGATACGTGTTTGTTTAAATGCTTGAGTAAGAACCTTGATGCACACACTCACATAAGAAGAGTAAAATCAATCCCAACATTAGCAAGAAAGGGTATAATAAATTTAATATCTTACTCACCCCCTCTAGGATAACATTAGAGACATTTTAGAATGGAATTCAGGCATTAAGCCTGTGTTAAAAATTATGATTTTTTTCAAAATTAGTTAAGTGTATGTGCAGCCTAGGTGTTGTGCAAAGACCCAGGAGAAACCCTACCCCTTGAGGCCCACCTGTGTGGCCTAAGAAAAAAGCCAAGATTGGTTGTTGCCCCTAGCACCCGATGCCTAAATTTTTCCTGAATTAAATTAGGGCATTGAACATTCAGGCGTCAGGACAAAAAATAGGCATTAAGCTTGTAACAAATGACCAGATAGCCTACTTTGGGAAATCATATCTCCAAGTGGGCAAATACCTTGTCCCTAAAGGTTGCATAATGTAACCATAGGAAACTTCCCCTAACCTAACCCAAGGGTCCCACAACACTTAAACCCATTAAACCACCCTAAAAGACCACTTGAATATGTTGATCTGATCAGCTCCCAATGCCTAAATTTCATCCTGAATTAAATTCAGGCATTGAAAATTCAGACAGTGTTGAAACATAGAAAAACACAACTTCTTTCTTTTCTCCCCTTTATAAGAGGGTTGAACCTAACCTTAAAGAACCAACCAATGAACAATTTAGAGTGGTCCACCATCCCTCTTAGGGTCTAACCCATGAGGGGTCTTCTACAATTTAAATAGGTCAACATAAAGGCTAGTTTCTAGATTTTTTAGGAACCAATGCACCCTGAATTAAATTCAGGCGTTAAGCCTAAGAAAAATCTAGTAAACATACAACTTAGAATTCACAAAGCATGGGCATTGACACACTTTAAGACATGTGTGAATGGGATAAGCCTCCCTAAACACCTTCCCCAAATGCAACTAAACAACTTACCCTCAATCTCAGGAATATAAACTAGTTTTAGGAGTTAAACACCTAGACCTTTGGGTCTAGACTTCTCCTCCTCGAGGAAGAGGAGAATCGACATCCAACTTCATTGGTTAACCCTAAGTTGGTGGTGACTCCAAGTAAAAGCCTAACCCTCCCATGAAAGGGTTAACAACCTTTCACCTACTGACATCATGCGCTGAAGAATGGGCTCGAAAACCACGGGCGGGCGGGGGTCACGAACGACCCCTGAACCCTGACGTCCATAATACATCTATCTCAACTTCTTCCTCTATCATCTTTTCTTTTTGTTGATGTAAGGGCATCATTTATCGAATCCATGGGAAGAAGCTTAAACAATTCAAGCCTTGAAGACCAAGACTCAAGTCAAACTACAACTTCCAAAAAGGTAAAGGCATGCATGTAGCTTCATAGGGATCATGTAGTATGACCCTAGGTATGTCCATAAACATGG
>JAOXJP010160067.1:0-12916 GCA_025762735.1 Platanus orientalis
CAGTTGCTTGAGGAGGGCATTTTAGTCAATTGAATAGACTTGAAGCATGGTTAACATGAGCTAGATCTTCCACTCAAGGGTAAATTGGTCAATTAATCAAATAACAAAGGGCATTTTGGGTACTTCGTGTGTTAAAAAACTCTACACAATTGCTTGAGGGTGGACGGCATTTTAGTCATTTGAATATACATGAAGTATCGATGAGGATATTTTAGTCACATGCCATTTCGTAAGAAGGAATTGGAAATAACACTGTATGAGTTGTTATTTCAATTCCATTGATTTGAGGCTTCAATTCAACATTCTAATTCCTTAGGGATTTGACTTAAATCCATTTTCATGATCTAAAATCGACCCCAAACGACGGAAATGGATTTGGGTACCCCAATTCCATTTCCACTATTCCAATTCCTTAAATCCAAGTGCACCCTTAATGATTAGGAGTTCTGAAATGGCAAAATCAATTATTATTTATTTCGTCAAAGGACCATGTTATAATATCCTACAAATGCAATTTTGACAAATATTGTATTCATATTTTCTAAGTCGATTACTTCTCCATGCATATGCTAAACAAAGTGTCTACTAATGTGGTAGCATGATTAATCTAATTAAAGGACAATATTTTTTTAGGAATAAAAGATTTTATTAGAATTAAGAATTATGATCATGGATCCTTACATAACAATGGCTAAGGTTTTTGATGACTTCTTTTGCTAAATCATGAGGCAGCATGTTGCCCTCTCTATAAATATGACTAAATATGATGAAGCCAAATTATTTACATGTAAGTACCAATTCTCTAGTCTTCCCAAGCCATGCTTGATGAAGATTATTCAAATGTCTTATAATTGCATCACTCTAAATTATAATCTTCCTTGCTTCAATGTATCTAAGCTTATGTAAGTCCTATGAAAATGGATTTGGTTTATGCTATTAAATCCATTTTGCTTTGCTCCTACGACTTGTTATTATCCATTTGAGACGTACTCTATGGGATCTCTAATCACATGGGTTGGATTACCAATGCATTTAACTCACGATTAGACTATCAGTCTCATTCTCTTTGATGTATCTCTCACGGCCTTCTTATCAAGTTGTTTTAGGATCAGCCAAATTCCTTTATGAGCTTACAAATTTTAGTGATATTATATCACTATTCAACATTCTTCTCACAATGTTATGTCTTAGGCATATTTGCCTATTATTTCCATTATACGTACTATTTTTGGTTTTAGCTATAGTTGCTTGGTTATTAAAAAGTATTGACATGGATTGAATTGGTAAGAGATTCCTTAGCCACTTCCTGCCTTCTCCAAGGCAATGAACTCATCTCCCATTGTTGAATGTACTTTATAAATCGGTTTGGTTGAGTTTTAAGATATTGCACCTCCACCATGAGTAAACATATATCCACTCGTTGATTTAGTAATTATTGTATTGGATATCTAATTTGCATCACTGAATCCTTTTAGAACTGGAAGTACACTACTATAACATAAACTATAGTCAATTGCACCTTTCAAGTATTTAAATAATCTGACTACTGCATACCAATGACTATTATTTGGATTATGAGTATACATACTCAATCTACCCATAGCACATGTTATATCAAGTCTAGTATAGCTTGAAAAATATATCAAATTGTCTATTACTCTAACAGATTCTATTTGGGCTACTAGACCCCCACATTTTTCCTCGAATATATGTTAAAATCATATGGAGTGGACACATGACTATTATCAAAGTATCCAAATTTCCTTAATACATTTTCTACATAATGTGACTAATTTAAAATCAGTCCATTAGTTTGTCTCAGGATTTTACCTAGGATTACACATGCCTCTCTTAAACCTTTCACATCAAATTTTGATAAAAAAAATTTATTTATAGATTTAATTATTTATAAATTAGTTATAAAGATTAACATGTCATCTACATAAAGACGGATTATTACTCTAATTTCTCCAATGAACTTACTATATACACACCTATATGATTCATTTATTATGAATTCATTTTATGTTAACATAGTATCAAATTTTATGTACCATTGTTTAGGTGTTTGTTTAAATCCATACAAAGACTTTACTTATCTACACACTTCATGTTCTTATCCCGACACAATGAAACTTTCAGGTTGTTTCATATAGATTTCTTCTTCTAAATCTCCATTTAGAAATGTTGTATGGACAATCATTTGATGTATAATCAACTTATGGATCATAGTAATTTCAAACATCACTCTTATTGTTATAATTCTCGCCACAAGAGCATATGTATCAAAGTAATTTATATTTTATTCATGTCCACAACCTAAAGTTACTAATCTAACTTTAAATGTGTCTATCATATCATTTGGTTTTAGTTTCTTCCTAAATACCAATTTACAGATTTCAGGCTCAATGCCTTTAGGTAATTCAACTATTTCCGAAATACGATTAGCCATAATTGATTCCAACTTAGTATCTATAGCCTCTTTCCAAAATAATTCATCTGGTGATCACATGGCTTCTTTATAGTTCTTGGGATCATTATCTACAAGATAAATAAAATAATCATCTTATAGGTTAGTCGTTTTTCTAATTCATTTGCTACGTCGAACTTCAAGAACACCTTTTAATTCCTTTTCTACTATTTTTTTTCTTTGTTTTTGTTTTCTACATTATTAGACAGTCTATTTTTCATAAGAAATATATCTTCAAAGAATTTAACATCTTTTTCCTTAATTATTGTTTTTTGTTCTAAAATGTTATTTTTGAATTTAATAAATAAGAACTTGTATGCAACAATATTTTCTGCATATCCTATGAACACACAATCAGTTGTCTTTGATCCTAATTTCCTTTTCTTAGGTTTAGGTATACCCACTTTGACTAAACATTCATATACACTTAGATATTTAAGATTGGATGCATGACATTTCTATAACTCATATGAAGTTTTACCCGTTTTATTATGTGGGACTCTATTTGGTATACGATAAACATATAATATTGTTTCCCCCCACATATTCATAAATAACCCTGAACCAACCAACAATGCATTCATCATTTTTTTAAGGAAACGATTTTTCATTTCTGCTAGTCCATTAGATTCGGGAGTATATGGTGTAGTAGTCTCATGTACTATACATTGCTTTCACAAAAGTTTCTTAATGAGGTTAAGCCATACTCACCTCCCCTATCAATTCTTAATTTTTTGATTTTCAACCTTAGCTTTATATTTGTTGAATGCTTCCTCAACTTCATCATTTATTTAAAAGATAAGGTTCAATGAACATAGAATAATCATCTACAAATATTATATAATAAAATTTTTCTCCTCTAATCATAGAACTTTTTAAATCTCCGAAATCACTATATATTAATTCTAAAAGTTTATTTTTCTTTTAAATTGATTTATGTGTTTTCTTAGTAAATTTTGATTTGTCAGATATTTCACATTTTTCTATTCATTGTTTCTTAGATTATGAATTATTCCAACTTATTTTAACTTATTAATAAAAGTTTGATTTATGTGTCCTAGTCTACCATGCCATATATCCATAAAGTTAACTATATAAACCACAAAAAAACTAATTTTTTTTATTTATGAAATGTTAAAAACATATAACCCTGAAGTACAATATTTTTTTCTAAGGAATATATTATTCTTGGTGAGTATTAATTTCTTAGACTCAAACATAAGTTTTATTCATGTTCTCCTAAGTAGGCTTCCCAACTCAAGGTTGCGGCTAATATCTCTCACGTACAACACATCATTAAGGCCAGTACCTTTCTAGAAGTAATAAGAAGTACATTCCCTTTTCCAACAATAGGTCACTTCTCCATCACCTATTGGAGTGCATGATGTGAATGCACTTCTATTAGTGCATATATGTAGCACCCCACATCTAACTTTGGTAATATTTTGGAACATGACATGACACCTCGGTGTCCATAAAAGTAACCCCCATGTGTGAGTGAGTGAGAAAGCTAAATCTTAGTCCTATTAAGACCTAATTATGCCATAAAGATAAGAAAGAAAAGATGACCATTGGAATCGATTCACAAAATCCAAACGGAAGAATGTCCAAAAATCAGACTATCATGATCAATCCTCAAAGAGAAGCTTGATCATGACCATGATTGATCTCTTATGCGAAGATTGATCATAAAGCCCATGATTGCTCACCACATCGAACATGAGCCTCGGGTCACTCAAGGTTGGAAATCCAAAGGGGCATGATCGAAGTCCATGATCGATCACCATATCGATCATGAGTCCCTAAAAACCATAGACAACAACACCTGAATGCCCAAATTGAAGGATATGATCAATCCTCGAAGCCATGATCGATCATTAAAAATCCTGATCGATCACCAACTTGCTAACCGATCATCATTGAGTAAAAACAAATCTCAAGATTCGTACCAATATGTGTTTTAACCCCAAATTCATGTGGAACCCATTTGTGACAAAATAAAACACTTTTGGTTGCTTTAATTAGACCTAAAATCATAAAAAAATAATGGAAAAAAAAAAAAAAAAGAAAGAGATAAGGTTTTTAGGAAAAAGGAGAAAGGAAACCCTAATTTGGCAAAGGTAAGCCATAGAAACTCTCTATGAGAGGTTCTTACTTGTTTTTAGTGCTTTCTTCTAGTTTTTCACTAAATGTCACTAATTTTGGTATTTTGGACTATTCCATTTCAGAGAAAGAGGGTTTAAAGAGTGTTTTGAAGATAAGGGGAAGGAGGTTTTACAAGAGAAGTTGTAGATTCAATTAGTATTTTTCTAGAGTAAGTGATTATGCAAGATATACACCTGTTTTTACTCCTAGGATCTTAGTTTTATGCTTCATAAATCCTTGTTTTGAGGTTTTGATGTAAGATCTCCATGGATTTCAAGATTTAAGACATATAAATAGTTTTATCTTGCATGTTTATGGTCTATCCTGCTAGAATCTTATAGATCCTTGTTTATCCATGTTATTTGCAAATTGTTAGATTTTCTCCATGCTAAAATCTTAGAATCCCTATTTTCCTTGTTGAGATTTACATCTATTTGAAAGCTTTGGTTATCATATAGATTTCATTCATGTTTCCTTAAGAAGATTTACACAATGATCTCTATGGATTCCTACATGAAGATTAGAAGCATTTGCATCATTATGTTCATTCCATATTTGTATTTAAATTGAAATGTCTCCGGATTCCATAGCTCCTGTATATGTTCTATAATTGGGTTAAGCATTTTATGTTTTCATACATATGACATGCCCTATGTTTTGCATCCTTGTCAATTGTTCTCAATATTTGAACCTTGGAATTTTGTAAACATGTATCTTTGTATTCCAAAAACCAATGGATATGCATATCGATTATTTGTTTGAAAGTTTTGATCGAATATGCATATGTTTGTTTTGTGATGCCCTTACCTTGGGGTTAATCAATAATTCGACCATTCTCTTAGGGATTGTACAATGATGTGATACCCTTCCCTTGAGGTTGATCAATGGTCTAGCCCTTTTCTTGGGAATTATACAATGATGTGATGCACTTCCCTTAGAGTTAACTAATGGTCAAGCCCTTGTTCTGGAGAATTATGTGGGGACTACCCTTGTCCTAGGGGAATTAGGTGAGGATTCTCCTTATCTTAGGGGAATTATGTGAGGAATATACCCTGGTCCTGGGGAATTATGTAAAGACTACCCTTGTCTTAGGGGAATAATGTGAGGATTGCCCTTGTCCTATGGGAATTTTGTGAGAATTATCCTTGTCATGAGAGAATTATGTGATCCTTTTGTCATGGGGGAATAATTGAAGACTAAACCCTCCTATGGGTTAATATGTGAAAGCAATTTTGTATTAATTAGCGAACTGTTTGTTTGATTTGAAAGGAAATCAACACATTTACTGTTTTGAAGAGTGTTCTATTTCGAAAGAATGAAAAGGCATATGTTTAGAAGAATTATAAATTGCATATTATATATGTTTTGCACCATATTAGTTAATTGTACTTTCATTAATATATGGTTTCCGTTTTGTTATCTATTTGTATCAATACATGCATATCTACACATGCTTAACAACTCTTATTGTCGTGCTCTGCTTAACCCCTCTTCCGTATATATTTTGTATATTCTCTTATGAGCCATGGATTTACCCATCCATAAAAATTTTCAGATTAGAGGTATAAGAGAGGCCAAGAAGATATGAGGCGTGACATGAGGGTTGCACCGGTCTTTAGTTTTTGTGGAGATGAAACATTTGCGTTTGTGCCCTTTATATGTATTTTGAGACTTGTATTTAAGAACATACTGAGACATTTAAGGATTGATGTAATAGTTAGTTAATTTCCTTTTTATCACTCATTGGATAATGCTTATAGCACTTCTATTTTGATGAATGTTAATGCCTTCCACTAGTGTCTATCTAGTTAGAAGTAATTTATGTTTTGTTGCTAGTATATGAACAAGACGTTATAAGTTTTATTTTCGTTACGTATGCTATGTGAATGGACTAAGGAAAAAAAAATGAGTGCAATGAATGAATGTAAAGAGAAAGTAAGTGTTTTGTTAATGTCGTGAACCGAATCCGGGTCAAATATAGGCTCGTGCCTAGTCCATATTTTGGTCTTGACAATATATGCCTAGTAGTCCCAGTGTCTACTACCCAATCCTTTGCATTGTGGACTATGTTTACTTCTATGACCACCACCGCTATTGTTTCCATTTCAATCAGGTTCACCTTATTCTTCTTGGCCATTCATGTGTTTTTTTATACTTGTATAATGCAACTTTATACCTTGTTTACCCACAAATAAAGTATTCATAGTTAAAATATTTTTTTTATTTCATTTTTTTCTAAATTTTTTCTCATTCTTATTGGAAGGTTTCTTGAATTTTCCAAATCTTCTATTTTTATAATTTTCTCCTGGTTTTTATCAAATTGGCTTTTGAAATTGATTCATTAGCCTTTTCTAATATAGTTTGGTCTCTATTTGATTGTTCTATTCTCATATTAATTATTATTTCTTCTAAACTTCTATCTTTTCTCTTTTGTTTAATATTATTTTTATATTCTTTCCAAGATGATGGAAACTTCTCAATAAGTGATGCAGCAACAAACGATTCAGGTTAACATATTTTCAGTGGCCAACTCATTGACCAATAGCTGAAAATCATCTATTTGAGAAGTATTGGTTTATCTGTAGTCATCTTGAAATCTAAAAACTTACCTATAGTATTTTTTTTTCTAGTTCATGCATTTTCTACACTATATTTTTTAAGTAAACTATTCCATATTTCAACCCTAGTTTCTAATTTATTGTAAACATCATACAAAGTACCAGTCATTGCACTCAAAATTGCATGTCTACATATTTTGTTTTCCTTTTCCCATATTTAACTAGAATATGACCTTGCTAGTTCATATTGTTCATGATTTTCTTCAGACTTTGTGTTTGTTAAAAAAATGCAATACCCATCATTTCAAGTAGGAAGATAACCCTCGCTTCTCGTATCTTGAAATGAGAACCATTGAATGGTTCTATATTACATCAAAAACAAGGAAGTCCATCACTAATAATGTCTAACAATTATTATCGGTAAGATTGTTGTTAAATAATGATATCAAAACTATGATTCAATTCAAAAAATTGCATAAACTTATTGACAATATGGAATACAATGCATACTTTGAAAAAAAATCTTATAATTCAGAAATTAATTAAACAAAAGATATAAAATCATTGTAATATGACAAAACAAATATGATGTAAATCAAAAAACAATAAAGAAGAAAGGGTTAAAAATCTCTTATTGATTTGTGTCAAGCCATGAAGACACTGTCCTTTACGATATCCACCTCTGCTCTTATGAAGTGAAAAGGGCTCTCTAGCAACTGCCCCAGGATTCAACAACACAATCTTCTTGTAACCGCATGGTATTAGAAGATTCACAACAAATGGCAACAAATGTGGTTCAAACCCAATGAATTAATAAACTCAAATCCTAGAGAAAACAATGAATGTTTTCACTTAGAAACTCAAAAATAATTGCAGAGATAGTAGAAAGAGAGTGAGAAAGAGTTTTGTAGTTCTTCAAGTTTTTCAAGATTCTCGAGATTACTTTTAACATACAAATTACCCTTATATTTATAGATTTGAAATGGATGTCTTTAAAAGCCTTTAGAAGTGTCTATAGACAACAAAGACACTTCCCCATATAGATTAGTTGTCCACTTGTGTCTATAGATACATTAAACATTCATTTAGAAGAAAAAACGTTTGAATTCATTTGGACCGGTTTTTCGAATTTCGCACAATTGGATCAATTCAACTTTGGAGAGGTCATCTAGTGAGTTGTTTGTACTCTGAGAATTTAGATTGATCCAAATGACCTGGATCGATCCATTGTATTAAAGATTCAATATTTTGAATCTTCAATACAACACTTAGCACTCTGATAAAGAAGTCTAGTTGACATTGGATACACGTTTACCTCTAATTTAGTACCAAAGATCATGCTTTGAGTCAAATAAAGATTACTATCACCTTTGACTGTTTTGACTCTCTCACAGAAAGAATCATGTTTGCCATATCACAATTGTGGAAGCGACCATGATCATGACACCATAGATCACAAAATGACCGAAAATGTGTTTTACCCACTCCATGTCTGCTACACCATAGCAAGTGCTGTAGAAACCCAAAAGTGTGTGAATGTCCAAATTACATGACATTAGCCACAGTAAATGACGGCAAATGAAAAATTATAATTTCATTTTCCCAAGAGTGAAGGCCTACGGATATGCACATTCGCCACCAAAAGATGTGCGAATGCACTATTTATATTCGCGTACTACGGAAACCATAAACTAAAATTTGACATTATCTTCTTTCATGGTGGTTGCTTTGGGTAGTCATGATTCACATGAGTTGCCTAACCACCCATAAAACTGAATAAGGTGTATTCTCGCATGGAAGCCATAAATGATATAGAGTTCTTCCCTAACAAGGACACTTCTCTAACTCATTTTTACACCTATAAATATCTTCAAAGTTGCACGAGAAGGAAGGTTGGAATATTCATCACAAGCTCAAGTTCCCAAGCAAACATTTCTCTCAAAACTTAGGCAAGCTCTACCCCATTCCCTCGAAGGTTTACAAGTTCACCTCTCTTCCAAAAGAGGAAAGCAAGTCCATTATACATCTGTGATTTCTCCAAGGAAGATATCACAGAAAGTTTGAATACAAATCAGTCCATGGTTAGGTAAACTTACCAATGTTTGAGCAGCAAAGTTTGTATCTATATTCATTAAATAAAAGAAATTGTTATCTTCTCATCCCCTTATTTTCTTCTTTATATTTCATGCAACTTCTCCTTTAAAACTACAAATTAAGAAACTCAAGGTTAATCAGAGATTTGTTATATTGAATGGTTGTAAATAACAAGCCTCTCAAACTTAGAATATTAGTATCTACTTATAAAATAATAAACTAGCCCCTAAACAGCTAAGTAATTTGTGCAATGAATTTCACCTTATACATGGCTCAAAATTTGGTGTTACAAGTGTCATCAGTACAAAATATACAACACTTTCCAAATGAAAGTGTAAAATGTTGGCAGCACTCTTGCCGTCATTTTGTGTCAAACTAGAAGCTCAAAATAATGGTTGAATTCATCGGTGCTACCATGCTCATAGCAAACCACGAGATGTTATAGGCTGACTCAAGTCACACTTGATGACACAACAGAAGTTACTGTTGATGACTCAGGAAGAACCAAGGATATTGTGGGAAATGATTGACAACTGCTTTCACTCTATTCCAAGGTGGAGTTGCACAAGTATTCACATTGGACTAAGTCTTCATCCAAAGCTTCACGAAAAAATTAAGAGGCACTATCATCATTCATGTCACTCAGACTCTCATTATTATTAAGGATGCGTTGCTATCACCTATGCTTCCATCAACACAGTCTTTAGAAGGGCATTTTGTAGACACCTAAAATTTGTACAAATTGCCACAAAAAAGGTCTATACCCTCACCCTCACAATCTACACAAAAAAATCCTTAAGGTTACACACGGGTCTCAAATATGCAAACTATGACCAATTAAAGTGACAGACCCATTACGCCAAGGTTGAGGGTTGTAAACTTTAACTCATAAACCACTCATCCCTTGTGTTCAGCTCATTAATAGACTCAAAGTCCAAGATAAAACATATATGGGCCCTACATGAAAGAATATCTACCAAATTGATTTTCCATAGAAAATAAGGGAATATGTGATAATAAAGGAATATAAAAAAAAATTACATTGTTTTCTCAACAAACAGAGAAACTACAACCAAATTTAAGACTAAAAAGATTTTAAAAAAATCTAATCAAGGATATGGATGAAGCATACCTCAAAAGTCTATAAATACTCCCTCATAAAACAAAGGGATAACCTTTGAAAAACTTTAGCTAAAACTACAAATTATCTAAAAAATGTATGTGTTCCCATTCGAATCCAATCTGAAATAAACTTACCCGATCCGTTTATAAAAATATCTATTTATATCAAATAGGATACTGACATATATTGATTCAATCCGTTAAATATCCAAATCCATTTAAATATAACAATATATAGAATATAGATCATTAGATTTAAAACTAATCCAACAGTTTTAAATAGCCTAATAACTAAAACCCTAAAAATGTATAAACTCTTTACTTCATAACTATGCTCTCCCCGTCCATGGTGGCACCCACAGGTACTACCACAACTATGTTACACCAGCGGAAGTTCACACCCACTACATAGGTGAAGAGATAGCATTTTGTTCCATTTGACATTGTTGTCAGGCCATATGGCATCAGATATCTTGGCGATGATAGAGATGGGTTAGGGAAGACTACATTGGCACCGGGAGGACAACATCTATGGAATATTGTTTTCTAGATATTTGAAATCCGGATTACTTAAGATGATCAGATATGGAAATAGTTTATAACATCTGTTAGATATTTGATAGGATACGAATATGCTAATATCTGATCTGAAACTAGTCCATTTGCCACATTAACTTCAACTGAGAAAAAATCCAAGAGACAAGATAAATGTTCAAAGTTTCAAAGCATCTCAAAGGCATTTCACATGTTTGAAGCACTAAGGCATTATTTCTTATTCTCTCCATCAACTACAATTCGTTGTTAAGGAGAACCCTTCTTACTATCTTATAAGTATAACACACACGGTCCTGAGTATAAGATTACAGTAATTATTTCATTGCAGATAAAGGCCTTCATCCTCAACGTCAATGATTAATTAGAAGTCTACTCGTATAAAAGGTGTAACTAAAAAGAGTCATTTTCATATTTTCATTAATTGTAATTCGTGTTTATTCCAAATATGAATTGATGTCAACAATTGCAATTTGCAAATCCCATTTGAATTGCATAATAAAAATAAAAATAAAAAATTATAAGTGCTCAATGAAGCTTCTCAAAATCAAAAAACGAAAAAGCCTTAGAAGAATGAAAGGTGGAATCCCCAAAAAAGTGAGAAAATGGCGAAACCCTTGTTGAGAGAAGAGAGAGAGAGAGAGGGGGAGAAGTTGTAAAGTGTTGCTTCTTTACTCTATACATTCAAGCGAGATGCAGGTCCCCCTCCCTTCCTCACTCTTTCTTAGTGTTTTCTGGTAGCAATTGAGATTCAAAAAGATGAGAAAAAGGGAAATGACTAAAACACCATTGTTTCTAATTTGAAAAGGAAAAAAGCATGGGTAATTTTGGTTTTAACAAAAAAGGCACAATATTAATCTGCTCTCTCTTATATGTATGTTAGCATTTCCCATATATATATATATATAAAAGAAGCAAATGTTATGTGATAAAAATGCCTCTATAGTGTACATGGTGAATTAAAAACAAACAAGTGTTGTTTCAGGGGGTAAAAGGGTACAAAAAGGTGTTCAATCAATAAGTGGTCAATGAAAGACATCAAATACAAAACACATCATGTGTCAATCAATGGCACACCTTTAGATGCTCTAAAAAGACAATCATTCTCATATATATATATATATATATATATATATATATATATATATATATAACCCACACACCACAAGCTAACATGTAATGGTTTTTTTTATAATTTAGTGTCTGTTTTAGATAGGGGGTAAATATATATATATATATAACCCCCACACCACAAGCTAACATGTAATGGTTTTTTTTATAATTTGGTGTCTCTTTTACATAGGGGGTAAATGTTCATTTTAACACTTATTATGGTTTTATGGTTACCATGATAATGAAAGTAAATGTCTTTTTTCATAGGAAATGAAGAATTTTTTGGCAAGTTTTGTGCAAAAGTAAAAGGGGATTGCTACTCACACCTAAAAAATTTCTAACCTCCCTTCACCCTTTTTTTTTTTACACCTTTCCCTACATCTGTCTCCTACCTAAAACAACCCTTCCTCACACCTCCGACAACCACTCCAACAACTGCGATGTCTATTCCGACGATTGCAATGCTCCCTCTGCCACCCCTTCATCTCTCTCTTCCACACTCTCCACTCTCTCTTTCTCCCTCTTCCTCTCCCACACCGCTCCTCTCCCTCCCCCTCCCTCTCCCTCTTCTCTTTTTTTTTCTTTTTTCTCCTAGCACAGGTCTAAACAGGGACCCTCGTTCAGGCTGTGGATCCGAGCAGGCACCAGGAGAAAAAAGAAGAGAGAGAAGGAGAGAGGTAGTGTGAAAGAGGGTGGATTGCCATTGGAGGGGTTGTCACCGCCGTCATCGTCAAAGAGAGAGAGGGGTGGGGGTTTAAGAGAGGAAAATGAGGGGTATTTTAGATAAGGGAGGGAGTTGGGGAAAGGGTATAAAAAAAATTAAGTGAGGTGAATGTAGAAATTTGTATGGTGTAAATAACAG
>JAOXJP010160078.1:0-12916 GCA_025762735.1 Platanus orientalis
CTATTATCTATATTCTATATATTGTTATATTTTTACGAAACGGATGTTATCCGGAATGGAACAATGTATATCCGTATCCTAACCGTTTATAACGGATATTTTTATAAACGGACCGAATAAGCTTATTTCGGATACGACGCGGTCTGGAACACGGTAATTTTTCGGATAACTTGCAGCCCTACTTCTAAATCTTTTATTAATCTACATGCACTAGATCATAGTCATTTTATATCCACAGTGTTTCCATTAAAAATTATATTATTCCTTTTTTTCCATAAGGACCAAAAATAAATAAGGATGCGTTCACAAAACCATATCTTTTTTTCATTTGATAATTCATTCAACATAAACTAGTTCTTTAACCAGTCTCTAAAATTAATCTCATTATGATACGTTGTCCTTATTGATAATGATGAAGCATAACGTACTTGAACAATTCTTGGACATATTACCAATGCATGTAATATTGATTCATTTTCCTCATTACATATTGGGCATAATGAATCTATATTTATATTTCTCTTTATTAGATTATATTTTATAAACAAAGTGTCATGGCATGCCTTCCATACAAAGGTGTTTAATTTAAGATGAAACGTTTAATTGCTAGAGTTTATTTTGATCATTTGTTGTTCCTTCTATAATATTGTTTTTGTCTCCTACATGTATTCTCCCTATTAAATCTTCTATGTTTTCTTCTATGTGTTTAAATTTTTCATCCATATGCTATCTGAATTCATTATTATTCTCCAAGCTTGTTTTGCCAATAACGCCTCACTATAGCTATGTAAATTCCTAAAGCTTATTAACCTTTATTCTTTTTCAAAGTTTTCAATTTAAATCCAATTCATTTTTCTCTCCTTTTTTTTCTAACTCCATTAGAATCCTCTTTGTTTCTTATCTATTTTGTTGCATAAATTCTTTGGTATAAAGAAATATGATATTGCATATAATGGAAGAGCTGTTATAACTAACTTTAGTCAGATTTTTTTCCCTGCTTAGTTTAATAATTGTTTCTTCCATCTCTGAATTGTTCTATCTACCCTATCCTCTATATATGAAAATAATTTTACTTTATTATTTCCTAAATTTGAGAACAATCCTAGATATTTTTCAGGATTGTTTACTTGGTTGATACATATTTCATTTATAATAATCTTTCTAACCAAGTTTGGCATGTACTTGCTAAAAATTATTTCAAATTTATCATAATTTATTATTTTTCCTGAGGTTATACTAAAATTTTGTAGGAAAGTTGTAATTCATTTTGCACCTTTTTCTCTTGTCTTGATAAATATATAACAACCACCTTCAAATAGAAGATGGGTGAAAGTTGGACTAGTTCTTCTGACTTTTATTCCTTCAATCTCCATATTTTTTAGACTAGTCAATTGTCCTTCTATGCAAATAACGAATAAGTATAGGAAAATTGAATCACATTGTCTCAATCCTCTTATAGGATTGAATTGCTCTCTTGGAGATCTATTGACAATAATCTTGGAACTAACTGAGGATACATAATTCATGATTCGCTCAATTCATTTTTTTTTTTATTAAAGTTCATTTTTGTAGTAATTTCCTTAAAAATTTTCACTCTACCCTATCATAAGATTTACTCATATATAATTTTAATGTCATATTAAATTCTTGATTTTTGTTTGTTCTCATGTACCTTAGTATTTCATGTGGTATAATAATATTATCATTAATTTGTCTATTTTTAATAAAAAAATTTTGGTTTGAGGATATTATATCATTTATTACATTTTTTCTCTCTATTTGCTAGGGTTCTAGAGAATGTTTTATATAATATATTACATAAACTAATGAGTCTATATTAGGCTATATTATTTGGATTCTTAATTTTTTGGTATTAAAGTAATAAAAGTATTATTTATATTATTTCAAAATATGTTATTATTTAATATTTCTAAAATAACCTCTATAACATCATCTTCTACTATATATCAGTATTCCTGGTAAAAGCCTATTTGGAATCCATTTGGTCCAGGTACTTTGAGTTTACCCATATCAAAAGTTGCATGTCTAATTTCCTCCCTAGTAAAAGGGTTATCTAAATATCTCTTAGATTCCTCTATTACTATTAAATTATTATATTTTATAATATTTATATATCCTGATTGCTTGGATTCTTTGATCTAAATAGCATATTAAAATATTGATTGATCTCTTTTGTTATATCTTGATGCTTTATATACTATTTACCATCTAAACCTTATAATGTTGTAATTTTATTTACTTTTTCCCTCTTCATTGTAGATATATAGAAAAATCTAGTATTCTTTTATCCCCATTTCAGCTAATTTATTCTTAACTTTTGTACCCTATGAACTTTATCCTTTTGCTTAGCTTCTTTATGGTTATTTTCGTTTTCTCTTTTTAATCTTCTCTAAATTTTCATTTGTGTTATTATTGAGTGTAGGTACTTTAATCTCTCCTTATTTATAATTTACCATGGAACTTCATTTAGATTTCCTTTCAATACATGACTGATAAGGCGTCTCCTTCTAAAATGATATGCTTGAAACTGAACCACGTTTTTTTTTTTCATTTTTGGACTTAGAAGGCCCAAGAAAGTGGCCTGAGATTCCACAATATGGGGAGAAATGTGAAATTTTCACTCTAACTATAATAAGATCACTTATGCCTGTGGAAACTGTTCTTTTGACTAACCGGTTAGCCCCATCAAAATTTATCTTGATGTAGTCACCATTAGGAGGGTGTTTGGAGGCTTGGCTGTTGTATGCACAGAATCCGTGCACAATGCATGCTTGTACAGGGACCTGGGAACGCTTGCATCAGCACCAAAAATTGATTTACACTTTTTGGGGCACGTGCTTATCACTTTTTGGTGCTGATGCAAGCACTCCCAAATCCCTGCACATGCATTGTGCATGGATTTTATGTGCACAGAAGCCAAGGGGCCTAATTGGTGATTCCCAAATAATATTATTTTCTCTTATGTGCACCATTGGCTAAAATGAAGATCATCGTTATTCAATCAAAATATTTATTTAAAGAAGCAAAGGTAGGTATGGTTTATTCCTTATAGTAAGCTTTTTTTTATTGGGTAAATATAGTCATCTTGTTTCTATTATTTTAACTTTTGTTCCAAGACTTTCATAATTGTTTTTGTTTTTTGCATCTTACTATCAAGACTCTTATCATGAATTATATGATGAACCACAGATTATCAACTGAAGCGGCTCTCCAACTGAATACATTGTTAATATTTCCTTGGGTTAGAAGAAAAAAAAAAAAAAGGTTGACTGTCTTTTCTATTTTTTGAAGAAAAAAAATTCTTTTGGAGTTGTTTAGCACAAAAGATCTATTTTAGCTCACCCTCTCTCCAAAAAGGGGAGGAACTAATTCACTTTTTAATTTAATTCTAACTTATAATTTCTATGCGCAAAAAAATAATAATAATAAAAAGAAAGAAAAGAAGAAGAAAGAATCAGAATAAATGTTATATAAAAATTGGAAATTGAAAATAACAATCCGATCAATCAGTTATAAAGGCCATTGGGTCTGCAAATATTTTTCTTCATACTATTTATTTGTCATTTAGGCTAACGAACTATAAAAATGTCCTTAATTAGATTGGATGTATCAAATAGTCGATCCCATGCTCTGCATTTATGCCAAGTGTACAATTTAAAGGCTAATTTATAGCTTATAAGACAGAAGCCTCCCTCATAAGTTCATAATTAGCTCATGTATTATTCATGAAAAAAAATTAAAAAATAATAATGTTGATTGAATGGGTTTACTGTTAAGAGTAGGTGGGTGTTGCTTAATCAATGACTAGGCATGTTCACAACACCCACTCACATAATAACTCTTTTTGCAAAATGATAGACATGTCCACATTCATGAACATGTTACTCTCACTTTATACATTAAAATGCCAAAAATCCTCATTACTCTTTAAACATACAAACAAAAATTAACAACCCCAATGTCTTTAGATTCAATAGAAAAGCTACAAAAGGCCCTTCTTAAGCAAGGCCTTAGTGGCCACCAAAACGATTTTGTTGTTTAGGCCAAATTCAAATCGATTAGCTGGCCACCCCAGAAGTTCCGTTTTATAAACACTCTTTGTGGGCAATTTAGCTATCCATTAAGAGCTTTAACCAAGTGTCAGTGACTGATTGGATGAAATTGATCATCCAATTGATGCAATAGTTGAATTTTATTGACTTCCCTTTTATTTTTCCTTGTGATTGTGACTCGTTTCCTTCACATGCATGAACCCACCTGGTAAATAATAAGGGATAAAAATGGAAACTCAAAATTATTCCAAAACATGAAGAGAGAGAGAGAGAGAGAGAGAGAGAGAGAGAGAGAGTGTAGTTCTGTTTAGCGTTGTTCTCGTGTTGTTTTTACTATACAGTGACGTATGGCGAAAATGAAGGCAATAAAATCACTTAGCATAAAAAAATGATAAAATTAAATGACTTTATTGCTCCTAAGCACTTTTTTTTATCACACGTTACTTTGTGGTAGGACTTGTGAAAGTAACACAAAATCAACATGCAAAAGAGCTACAGAGAATACAACAGCTCTATCATTATTGTGAAGATATAATAAAACAGACAATCATTCTCCATATATATTCTCTTGGATGGGCTGTCTTATAAATAATCTAGATGATGAACTATTTATTCAGCCTAGGGAGGATCTGTAGCCGGCTCAGATTGTCCATTGGCTTATCTGTAGGGGTGTCAACTAGCTGAGCGGAGCGAAATTTGCCCATATCAGCTCGGGCTTGTCACTTGAAGACAAAGCTCAAGAGATCCCAAGCTCAGGCTTGAGGAGGTAAGCTCGGCTTGGTTTGCCAAAAGCCATTATTTTGAAAGAAAAAAAAATTAGAGTCCAATAGCCTAACGATCCATTAGCCCAATTTGTCTAAGTTGAACATTATTATTTTCAGATATATAATATATATGTGTGTGTGTGTGTGTGTGTGTGTGTTGTATTTATTATTATAAAATTATTATTTAAAGCATGCTTTTTGCCAGATGAGCTGACCAAAGCTCAGCTCAGGTTTGGCTCATGACAAGCCCAGCCTAGCTAGCTCGTCTCATTGATAGCCCTACTTATATGCTATGTCCATCTCACCCTCATTGTCTTGGAACTTCCTTTTTTTTACTATCAATGACAACCAATGAATATTTAATTAGCTTGTTTTTAATTAATAAAAGTGTCTAGCAATAAGCATGCAACACAAGGCTGCCAAGTGTTGGGCCTTTCTCCTGGTGGGAGATGGGATACATATCCTAAGGATAAAAGAGCCATTTGACTCTTAGTAAAAAAAAAAAAAAAAAGTAAGAGAAGTGGGGAGTCGTGAGTGAGAAAAAAAAAGGTTCTTTGGAGCAAGAAAAAGAAAATAAATGGGTTTTTCATTTGAAGACTAATTTTTCTCTATTGGCTTGAAGAAGATTGGAGTACTAGGACAACAACTCAAAAGCTTCAAGATTATTTGTGAATCATTTTATTTCTTGTTGGAGATAAGGTATTCATCATCTAGATGATAAAATTGACTATCCTAGTTGTTGCTTGATGAAATACTCTTAACTTTGATTAGAGAAGACTTGTATCATACCCATTTTACGAATAGTGGAAGAATTTCTGGATTAGTATCCCACAGTTTTTCTCTACACATTAAAGGATTTTTCACATTAAAAATATTGGTGTTGTGGTGTGTTTCTTATGCTTATTATTATTTCTTGTTGTTTTCTATTATTTTCTTGTGAAATGTTGTTTGGCTTTGTTTGCCTTTGATTTGCACATAGAAAAGGAAAGGTGTATGGTTTCCCAACAAGTGTCAAAGCCGGATTCTAATTATCCATGTGCAATTTATAGAGGCAAACATAAGTGGAATGGTTAGCTTAAATGGGAGTAATTGGCTAATTTAAAAGGAAAAAAATAAAAGATTTATGTTATTCTAAAGACCTATATTCATCCATAGAAGGTGATGGAACTAAACCTAAAAGCACGTAAAGTGACAAGTGGAAGAAGATAGACAAGAAAGCCGTTGGATTTATTCGACAATGGTTAGATGATAGTTTCTACCAAAACCTTGACACGTTTACTTTGGAAGAAATTGAAAGACTTATATGAGAGAAAGATCACGGGAAATAAAGCTTTCTTGATTTCGGAAGCTTGTGAATTTAAAGTATAAAGAAGATTATTCAATTGCAGAACCCTTAAAGGAAATGCAGAGTATTGTGAATCAGCTCTCCTCTATGAAAATGGTGTAGGATGATGAGTTGCATGCGTGTAGGATGATGAGTTGCATGCTTTATTACTTCTCAATTCATTGCCAAACTATTGAAAGACATTAGTGTTGTCTCTTGATAACTCTGCTCCATATGGGGTTGTTACCATGAGTCAAGTAACAAGAATTTGTTAAATGAGGAGGCAAGAAGAAAATCCTTAGGTTCCTTTATACCAAACGCACTTGTCACATAAAATTAGGAGAGAAGTAAAAGTAAAAAAGCCTCATAACCATGAGAAGTTAAGAGGAAGATTGAAGTCAAAAAAGGAAATCAACTATTACATTGTGGCAAATTGGGCCATTATAAAAATGAATGCTAGAAACTTGCGAAGGAGAAAAACAAAGAAAATTGAGAAGAAAAACAAGGTGATAAGTATACCATTGTTGTTGCTTCTTTTGGAGATATTATTATATTTCCGAGTTGTGAAAAATCTAGTCTTTGTCTCACGTGTCAAGTTACCTATTGGGTGATTGACTCAAGTGTTTCATATCAATTTACCCCCATAAGGACTTATTTACATCTTATAGGTTGGGTGATTTTGGAGTTGTGAAGATGGAAAATAGTAGCACTTCAAAAATTATAAGGATGAGTGATGTAAGAATTAAGATATATGTTGGGTATAGATTGGTTCTCAAGGATGTGAGGACATGTTCTAGATATCCATTTGAATTTGATTTCATCCAGAATGCTAGATGTATAGAGATATTTTGAAAAAGGTTTCTGAAACAGGGCAACCACGTACCATTATTGGCGACCAAGCTATTAAATATTTCAAATTTAGTAAATTGTGATTATCATGGTTCTAGAAGCAAAAATAGAGCAACCACTTCCTTTGAAACGTAGCTTGATAGGCGACTAGGCCACTCCCACTTTCCTCTTTTGCAGAGATGTGTGGGAGTGGGTTAGGGTTGCCACACTGTCGCATGATTCTCTCACTTTCCTTATAAATATGTGGTGAATGAATTAAAAGTAGATTTTTGAGACTTTGGAAAAGTGGGTTTTCTCTTGAGAAAAATAGGAATAAGAAAGGAGACTGTCGGCGATTGATGTAAAGAGGAGATCCTTTATTTCTCTCCTTATTCTTTCTTAATCTCTAACCATTTGGTTCTTAAACTCGGCCCTCTTCCTTGAAAGAAGTTCAGCCTTGAGTTCTTGCAACCAAGGTTCTGTTGGATTTGTACTCTCTATCAAGATAGATTTCCTGATTTAACTGAACAACTTCACCTTGAGATTTGATATTCTCCTTGAGGGAAATCAACTTAAATTTCTTGCATGATCTTTGTTTGAAGAAAACTCCTCCACTGTCGTATTTTCTGTAAAACAACATCCTTGGACTTCAGGGCTTTGAGAATACAACAAGGTGTCATTTATCTTTGCTGAAGAATGCAAATTCGTAGAGAGACAAGGTTTTTACCCGAGTTAGATTGTATCTAGGAGTTACCTTGGTCATTATCCCTTACACATTATTGGGAAGCCTCGATCATCTTCAAGAAACGTGATAATGACACCTTCTATGCTCAAATGAATCAATTAACTTAAACTCCAAATTAAAGAAGATAAAAAAAAAATCAGAAAGCCGCAACCTACAGATTGAATTGCGACTAAGATCGCCTGTCGCGAAGCTGATCACGACTAACTTGCACTTCGCAATAGACCAGAGGTGAGGGACTAAAATAAAGCTTGCGAATGACTGAAGGCTCGTGATTGCTAAAGTGTTTCACAATTAACTTGACAAGTCATCACTGGGTTGTGATCTATGACTGATACTCATCCGTAACTAAGTTTGAAAAGTATTTTGATTATTCCATCATTTTTAATTTCTCAATATCTCATAAAACTAACAAGTTGAAGATATGTCTACTCCCATGAGCCAACCCAAGATTTACCACTTTGAATCAACCCGATTCAATGGAGAGATCTTTGAGAGTTGGGAAGAAAATATAAAATACACTTTGAGACAGTATGATGTCTTCAACGTGTTGACTAATGAATCACCATTCATCCCTTCCAAACATGAGGCAACAGAAGAAGAAATTGATGTTACCCTTAAAGTTAGCATTGATTAGGGGGCTACTCATTACAAGTGTCGCCATTACATTTTTAAGACACTCTCTGACTATCTCTTCAACCAGTTTGCCAAGAATACTAAAAACACAAAAGACTTATGGGAAGCTGTAATTACTGTCTACAATGGCGAAGTAGCAAGTAGCAAAAAATGTCATATTCAGAACTATAGAGAGTTCAAAATGGTGGATGGAAAGTCCATTCTAAAACAACCTAAGGAGTTCTAGAAAATTAATGATACAATTCCTCTACAAGGATGACTCTAGATCTCGTCTTCCATGTCAATATGCTGATTTCTAAGCTACCTCCATCTTAGGAAGGCTTCAAGACTAAGTTGATGCATGAAAGAGATGACATGGTACTTAACATCTGATGCATCATCTGCAAGTTGAAGAGCTAGCTAGAAACAAAGATAAAATGCATGAACCATCTGAGAAAGCACATATGGTGGAGGCTAAACCTAAGGGTCATATCACACCCAACAAGAAAGAATTCAAGAAGCATGCCAAAGGAAAGAAGAAGCCTATTGAAAAACCAAAGAGAAAATTTAATTGCTCTAACTGTGGAAAACTAGGGCATATGACTAGAGTTTATCACCATAGGAAATATGGTGATGATGGCAACTACAATAACAAGAAGCACAAGAACAAGAGAAGGATTTGTGACGAATACATGAGAGTTGTTATCATTGAAGCCAATGTAGTGGGAAAGGAAGTCGATTGGTGGGTTGACATTGGTGCCACACAGCACATCTGCGGAAACAAAGAGTTGTTTACCTACTATGAACTAGTGGGGGATGGCATGAACATGCTCATGGGAAACTCCTCATCCTCCAAGGTAACTAGGAAAGGTACAGTGGAGCTGTGATTTATCTCTGGGAAGATTGTTACCCTTAGAGAAGTTTTGCATGTCCCATACTTCAAGAAGAACTTGGTTTCCAGATATCTTTTGAGTAACTTGGATTTAAGATGGTGTTTGAGTCTGATAGGTTGATTCTTACTAAACATGGTATGTTTGTAGGCAAGGGATTTCTCACATCTGAAATGTTCAAGCTTAATGTTATTAACGAAATGCCTTCTACTTCTACTTACTTGATTGAGTCTTTTGCTCTATAGCATGGTAGATTAGGATATATTCATTATAACAAAATAAAACATACGAAAAATTTGAGATAAATTACCAATCTAGGTAATGCAATCAGTGACAAGTGCATCACATGCAGCAAATGTAAAGTCATGCATAGTTCATTCACGAGTGTGCAAAGATCATCAAACATGCTAGATCTTATCCATACCAACATTTATGAAACAACTAACACATTATCTAGAGGCGGAAACAAAAACTTCATAATCTTCATTGAAGATGCATCCAAATATGCTTATATGTTTCTTTTAAGGACTAAGGATAAAGGATTTGAAAAGTTCAAGACCTACAAGTTGAAGTTGAGAATTTTCTTGACTTGAAAATCAAGGTTCTGAGATTAAACAAAGGAGGAGAATACATGGACTCTAAATTTATCAATTTTTATGAAGATAATGGAATACACAGAGAAACCTTAGGACTATACACTCTATAGCATAACAGAGTTGCTGAAAGAAAGAGCCGCAATTTGACTGAAATGATTAATGCGATGTTGATAAGTTTTGGAGCTTGTCCAAATCTATGGGATGAAGTCTTTATGGCATCTTGTCATATATTGAATTGAATTTCTCATAAGAAATTGGATGTTACTTCATATCAAATATGGAAAATAAAGAAGCCTAACATAAATTGCTTCAGAACCTGAGGTTGCCTTGCTCAAGTGAAACTACCACATGAGCACACTTTCAAGGTAGGACCAAGAGGAACCGATCGTGCATTCATTGGATACTCAACAACAAGTAAAACATACATGTTTCTAAGTCTTGAAATTTCTGCTTCACATACCATTGTTGAATCCACAAATTCTGAATTCTTTGAGGACATCATTTCATTCAAGAAGAACTTGATAATAGTGAGGATGAATGAATCTATACCTCAAGGAAAAGGGATAGACCCACTGAGAATGTACAACCCACACATCAAAAGAGTAAGATAAAGAGAAACCACAAAGACTTTGGTCCTGACTTAGTTGTATGTGTGATTGAAGTTGATTCACTTTCTTATCAAGAAACCATGAAATCGCATGATACGATGTTCTGGAAAAATGCAATAGATGATGAAATGCACTCAATAATGTCCAACAACACTTAGATAGGGTGCAAACCAATTGGGTGCAAGTGGATATTTAAAAAGACAATTAAAACTGATGGGATAGTTAAGAAATACAAAGCCCAATTAATGGTTAAAGGGTTTAAGGAGAAGAAATACTTTAACTACTTCAACACCTATGCACCAGTAACGAGGATCTCAACTATCATATTGTTAATGGTTATGGCTACAATCAAAAATCTAACCATTCATTATATAGATGTAAAAATTGTCTTCTTGAATGGTCAACTAGAAGAAGAGATTTATATGGATCAACCAGAAGGATATGTTATGCTCGAATAATAAAAGAAAGTATGCAAGATCCTTATACGAACTGAAGCAATCACCAAAGCAATGGCACGACAAATTCTAACAAACTCTCATTGGCAATGGAGAGTTATGTGGGATAATCAATTTAAAAGTTGATGACATGCTCATCTTCAAAACTAATTTATATTGTATAGATGACACAAAGAGGTTTCTTTCGTCGGTATTCGACATGAAGGACCTAGGGGTTGCGGAAGTTATCCTAAGAATTAAGAGAATTAGAGAAGATGATAGTATTGTGATCTTACAATCCAACTATATTGAGAAGATTTTCAGAAAATTCGACATGTTCAAATGTGATTCAACACCCATAAAGACTGACACATTGTGGTTTTTTGAATTTTGTGCCTCTTTTAAATATGGAGCAAATATTCAATATAACATTTTTTTAATGGTTTTAGCCTTATACATCCTATTTTTATGGGTACCTATTTTTCATTTGAAAACTAATTACAGTTCTAACCCTATGCACTAAGCCTTTGTGTCCAAAACACGGTAGGACATACCAAATCCTAGACACTACATTTGTTTCCTCCAATAAAATTTTCCTAAAACTCCCATAGCTAAAATATCAATAAAAATAAAAACTTTAAACCTTAGTGTGGGAAACCATTCCTTTGTTGCAATTCAGTATATTCTATATATAGCACTTCGAGAAGTTTTGGGAGTTGTCAAACTATGTCCCACCAAGCAATCTCCCCAACAACAAAATCGACCGAGCGTGTGATGATCTCATCCACTCATCTTGTCTTCATTGCATGTTAATGGTTGAAAGTCAAAGGGGTGCTCGAAATGCCGACGTTAGATAGTCCACAATCAACCCACTTGTAGGGGTGGAAATGTTTGACAAGACCCATGAACCCAACATGAAATAACCAGGTTAAGGTTGACTGTAAAAGTGTTTTGGGTCAAAGCGGGTTGACTTGCTTTGACACGATTAATAAATGGATCGGGTTAGGGTTGAGCCATATAGTCCTATAACCTTAACTTGATATGACATGAATATGACCTGCTAACATGAACCCGCGAACCAGACACAAACCCAACACAAAATAAGCTGGTTAGGGTTGACTGTAAATGTGTTTCGAGTTAAGGAGGATCAATTTGCTTTGACATGATTAATAAATGGGTTAGGTTAGGGTTGAGCCATATAGTCATATACCCTTATCTCAACACCACATGAACCCGACCCATCAACACTAATTACCACCCCTACCCACTTGAAATCAAAAACCTTAAGGAGGACTCACAGCTAAGGCTATCCCAACCAGAGCATGGCCAGGCCTAACTCAAGAAATGTCCCAAAAGGTCCGACCCAACCTTAATTCCAATGAACCCTAGGCCTGAGTTTAAGCCCGAGCCAACCCTGGCCCTTCCCAAAGCCTGAGGCCCAAGGCTTTAAAAAAAATAATTTATGCATTGAAATGGGTCTTGGCCCTACCTGAGGCTTTTAAAAGGGATGTTCTATTTCCACCACAATTTTTTTCTAAGTCCACCTCACTTAAAACCTCATATTTTACTTTCCCAAAATGCCCCATTGTACAAAGTCTACATTAACCTTTTGAAAAAAAGAAAACAGATTTCTAAGTCCACCTCACTCTCTCCCTCCAAAACCAACGTTATGTACTCCCTCCCCTCCATTTCTTTCTCTCCTAACACACCTCACTTCTTACGTTTCTTCCCAAATCCTTCCTCCCAACACCTCATTTTGAAAGTTAGGCATTTACAAGAGAGAAGTAAAGTAATGGAATACAATGGAAGTGAACCGAAGCAAGAAGGAAGCACGCAGGTACGTGAAATCCTTTTTTTTTGAGTTTTCGCATTGTGTTCGGCAAGACCAAGCTGAGCAACCAATGGTGTGCTCGGTCAGGCTAACCAAGCATAGCAGGGTCTACTTGGCCAGCCCAACTGAGCACCCAATGTGGTACTCGGCCAGCCTAACCGAGCACACTTTTGTCTGCTCGGTTAGTCTGGCCGAGCACCCTATGTGGTGC
>JAOXJP010160089.1:0-12916 GCA_025762735.1 Platanus orientalis
TGCAACCCATGATCTAGTTAAAGTTGAGCAGACGATAGCATATGGGGACATCCTAATATCTAGAGGATCAAAGATGTGAAGAGAGCTTAACGCAGAGAGGGGAATGATGAACACCTCCTCATTTTTAATGCATATAACTCTTGATGTGAAGGGCCGAGTTGGTTACGTTGACGTGCGCATTAGTGAAGGAAATGTCGTCGGGGCTGGTGAGGTTCACTCTCTAGTGTAAGAAGGTGTCGTCGAGCAATGGTGGGTGGTGGACCTGAACTTAGTATCTTCGTGCTTGGGTAAATCAAGTGATGTGTTGGAAGGGGAGCTTATGTATATGAGGAAGGTTTGAGTGGGTGGTGGGCACCAGTGAACTTGAATTTAGTATCTTCTTTTCTAGAATCTGAAACAACATTTTCATTAGGCTTCAAACTATAACAAGTTGGACATGATTTTTTGTAATTTATAAGTTGTATTTTGATGTTTGTATTATCTTCTTAGCAAGCTTGTTTTTATATTACATAGACGAACAAATTCTCTGTCATACACATGTACACAAACAAAAACACATACAAAAGCATACCCATTATACTAGAATTAGTTAATATTCCTCCCTCTCCCCTCCCTCTATTTTAACAATCTTGTGAGATATAGGAGAAATACTGTTGTGGGTTTGTTGGTGACCATGAAGAGTGAAGGGCAAGGGTGGGTTATATGTTTGTTTTTTCGGCAACCAAAAAGTTGATGCTAAAAGTGGTAATGAGGAGTTTTTGTGTCAACTAAAGGTTGTGGCAAAAAGTGTTCTAAGTTGATGGGAAAAAGATATTTAAAGAGAAGTAGACGAAAAAAAATATTTTCCGTCAAGTAATAGATATTTGACGAAACTTTTTTTTTATTTCATCAACTAAAAGTTGACGCAAAAAATCCATTAGTTAACGTTAAAAGTGTTACTTTTCCCGACAACCTGACTAGTTGATGGTAAGACTTTTAGTGTCACGACTTACCACATCAGGCTGCCTCAACTAAAAAGTGAATTGTACATCATCGTTAGAAAATTCCTGCCATTCAAACTAGATTATGGGGGCTATACAAGTATACAAGCATTCATTGGTGATGTTTGCAAGACAAGATCAAGGTGTTTCAAATTGGGATTTGGAGATTGGGCCTCAGCTTGTAGATCAGTGAAGTAGGACATGCCAGGGCGTAGTGACTGGTTCAATTCATTATCCATGAGAGGAGTGATCAACTGGGATTCATGGAATAAGAGCTTGTATCTATTATGATCAGAAGAGATTTGGTGTTCCAGGTTGGGAATTGGATATTGAAGAAGCTCTAGTGAGATCTCTCAGCTCTAGAATTTGTCCAACTCAACTACATCTGCAAAATAAACCCTTCTGTCTAACTCTTCTCTTCCCGTATGAACACATTTTTTTAAGAGAAACAAAGAAATTAGAACTAAAAAAAGCAAAAAAAAACAAGGGAAATAGATATAAGGTCCATTCAATTCATCTTCTGTGCTTGAAGCATGGATGACAATTTTCAGGCTCAAAGATGGTTGAGAGGCGGCTTGTGCCGATGATTTTGAAATTTTGATGTGCTAGTATGTTTACATGTAATCACACAAACTGTTCATCTCATTACTGATTGAGATCTCTTAATCTTACAAGCATGAAGAGAGAGAGAGAGAGAGAGAGAGAGAGAGAGAGAGAGAGAGAGAGAACCTGCCTAGCATCCATTTGAGAATCTTGATTTGGCATGATCCCTGTATGTCATAGATTCAACAGTTAAAGAGAAGCCCTTCGTTTTTAATTCTCTTACATGCTCGCTGACAAGCTTGAGGCACCACCTTAAGCTTCAGTGGTAGAGGTTAGGGTTGGAGGAGGGAAGATGACAAGGCAGATGGAAGAAGGTTATTTGGGTCAGGGACACTTTTGTTAACATAAAACACCCTATGTGTCGTAAAAGTAGTTTAGGATTTAATTAAAAAAATGTGCTTACGTGATTTGTTTGACTAATGCTCACTGGTGGACAGCTGACGACAGGGTGTCTTCTACATCTACATTAATATCGGTCAAGGAGTATTTTATAATTATTGATAGATGAAAGGGGGAATATGTATTTATCATATGCTTCAGGGGTGTTTATTGTTATTAACCCTAAAATCTAATACTTTACCAAGAGGTTAGGAGTCGCAAAGATCTTCTCCTGCCAGCCTATGACCTGTTAAGGTCCTCCTGTAGGAAAAAGTGAATTGCATTTTTCAAAATTGTAATTCACTTTTCCCTCCAATAGTGTCATGCCACACCTATTAGACAGGACCTTAATTAGCAGGTCATAAGTGGCAGGAGAGGATCCGGTCCAGCGTGGAGTTGGTTTCCAATTAGGAAGCCTTTCCAAAACAAACCCACGTAACAACATAACTATTTATTATGAAATATAGACACTAAGTAAGAAGAGAAAGTAAATCCAATTCCAATGCATTGCAAAGATGCTATTTAATGGTGCAAATCTTTACTCGACCAACGGTATTGGTTGTTTTATGAAATTGTCATGTTGAAGTACTAAATGATCGAGCAGGCATAGAGGGCAGCTCTGTTCTTAGCATCGGTTTACAGTTCCTCAGTATTCTTTTCGGTATACAACCTCAAATGTTCTCGGAAAACACCACTAAAACATCATAGAAAGCTTTTATGATATTTGATTTGAGCACATAAATTCATGTTTATCTTGCCCTTGATTCATGGCATGAAGTAGACTTTTAAGGCTAAAAAGTGGCATGGAAGATATAACAACACCAAGTAGGGATGTTATTCCAAATCTATTGTGAAGATTTACAAGTTTTACGTGATTGTTCTACCAAGTTTTAGCATATAAGGGACCTAAGTAGATGACTTGGAAAAAAAAAGGTAATTAAGATTTTTTATCAATAAAAAAACCTAGACTGCGTTTGGCAGCCACCTGTACTGTAATCATTTCATTTGAGTTTCTTATGGCTTTGGTAGTCAAAATGGGATGGTTTATAATAAACTCATTCAGATTTATACTGATTTGTACTTGATAACATTAGTCATTTCATTTTGTAGAAAAACCTAAGATCACTTCAATGCTAATTGTAGTTAACAAATCAGTATAAATTTGAATGAGTTCATTTAATTACAAACCATCGTCTCATGGTTACAAATGCCTTGAGAAACTCAAATAAAATGATTACATTACTGGTGGCTGCCAAGCATGCTCTTACTAAAAGAGACTCTAAAAGCCATTTATATGGAGGGATATCATGGTATTAGAGAAAAATAGTGGGAATGAGTTCATTAAACCCACCCATAATCTGGTTTGATCAACGCTTTTAAAGAGCCAGTGAGCTGAAGGGCAAGGACGTGGTCAGCCCCACCCATAAACCCACCGTTAATTAACACGGCTGGTACACACGTGGGATACACACTAGTCTCACGAGCGCTCTCTCTATTTTTCTTCCTCTCGGGTCCTCATCGAGCCTGTGGACGGCAGGGTGTCTTGATGGCGTGACACATTCTACAGGAGTTCCTGCTGAAGATCACCACTGGCCGCTGCGAAGCCAACCTCATAACTCTCTCCATCGCAAAAACTGAACAAGTCTTCCTTTTTTGGCGAGCTAAGATGCTTGTGAATAAGCTCTGCCTTAGCTGACTTCAGATTCGGTATGATCAATTAAAGTCATCTAAAGGTATGACTGACATTAGGAACTGACACATCAGCGTCGAAAAAGTGACTTGCACCCAATTGATTTGAGTTTTATTACAGAAAGGAATTTTGGTATGTAACAAAATTATTATTTTTTATTACTAAAAAAACAAGTTTAAAACAATGGGTACTGAGATAAAATCACCCCATGCTAATTTTTATAACTAGAATATGTTCGCAGAGGATGACATCAGGGCCATCAGTGCCGAAACGCGAAAAACATTCCCCAAAAAAGTGTATATCACTTTTTTTTGGCACTGATGCGTGATGTCATTCCAACTTTATCCTCTCTCTAAGTTGTCATACATAATCCACTTTGAGCATGTCTAACAGAGTTTTTCTTTTATAATTATTGATAGACTAAGAGGGAGATTGTATATTTTCAGATAATCTATAGGGCTTTTATGTAATTAACCTTTTGGGAATCCATCAAAATATCTAAGCGAACCTCTCTCTTTTGATTAAAAAGAAAAAAAAAAAGATTTCTCACAAAGTCACCACTCTCACCAACGGAGTTCAGATCCTCTCCTGGCCTTAGTCTGTTTATCTTCCTGCTTAGGCTGCCATAGGACACATACCCTCTAAAAGCGACCACTTAAATTTGATTTTTTCAGCATATGTACTCCTAAATAGTGTAAACAAGATGACAGGCACGACTATAAGGTCAGGAGAGGATCTGAGTGTCACCTGCATATATAAATAGGTCTCCATTTGGGAGCATAGGATCAACCATAGCTAAGGTTCTTGGGGATTTGGTAGGACCAACTAAAGTCATCCTAACGTGTGACTGACAACAAGGGCCCACGCATCAGCGTTCAAAAGTGAAAAAGCATCCCCCAAAAGCATTAAGTCACTTTTTCGATGCTGATGTGTCTATCCATAATATCAATCCTACCTTAGGATGAATTTAGTTGGTCCTACCAAATCCGAGCTCGATTATGAGCCCTAGTATGTCTCATTAGCCCTCCCTTCCCATCCTTTCCTCCAGACAAGCTGTGTGCCAAAACGAGAATACTCCAATCACAAGAAAGTGCACTCCCAAGGGCTTTCAAAACCCTTCAAAATTCCTCTAGTGTCCATGGCCTCCCTCTTCGATCTTCTTCATTTTCGTCTTTCTCCTCCTCTTCTTTCCTCCCTCCTCTACCACCCATCATCACTCAAAACAACCACCTTAGCCGACTGTTATGATCGTTTTACCTTCTTTTCTTAGAAGAAACGGGATGCAATAAATCAACAAGCAAAACGCAAAGAGATATTATGCACAAGATTTACATGGAATACCCAAGTTTAGAGAAAAACTTCACTATCTGGAAAAACTCATCAAAGACGATTTACTATTTTCAAAACCACTCCCTCTTCGCATGCAACCAGTGGGAGTAGTTTCCCCCCTTAAATCTGAAAATTCCCCCAATTCCCTTGTATTCTAATTCAAACAGTAAGACCCAAAGTCCTATTCCTTACTCCCCCCCCCTTACCTTCAATGAAATACTCATACCCAATAAGGGTATTTTGGGAAAATATAATTATAAAAAAAGCATAGAATGGGGTCCTTTTCCCCTCATCATGAAATTGCAGAGAATGATAAGAGGGAGAGCGATTAAGCGAGAGAGTCAGGACCACCGACTAACCGGAGAAGAAGGTAATTAAGGATTTTTTTTTCATTTTCCTATATAAATCGTTGTTATGCACACAAAAAAAAAAAAATTATGTTTTTGTTTTCTATACAAGATTCAAACGAATTTAGGTTTTCGTTTTTCCTCTATTCTCCCTTTTCTCCCCTATGTTTTCTCAAACACCAACCACAACCATTCCATGACAACCAATTTGGGATGCAAACAACATGAAGCTGGGTATGGATATAAACGGAATGGCAACCGATTGAGATTTTCCATCACGGTAGAGAGAGAGAGAGTCTAACAAAAAACAGGAAAATGGAAAACCTAAATTTTGCAACCAAGAAATCAGTTGAGAATTTCCATCACGGTAGAGAGAGAGATGGTGTCTAAGAAAATGGAAAACCTGAATTTTGCAAATTGCAATCAATTTGGGTTTATATGCCCTTGGACACTTGGGTTGGGTATGGGATGCAATTATGCAAATGACATGACACTTCTCCATATTCTATTTCAATACTCTCTCTCTCTCTCTCTCTCTCACACACACACACACACACACACACAACCCTTGTTTATTTACTAGCAGTTTCCCTTCCCTCCTTTTTATAGCAAAACAAAGCCAAATTTGTGAAGGGCAACAAGCAGACATCTTCTCTCTCTCTCTCTCTCTCTCTCTCTCTCTCTCTCTCTACCCTGATGGAAAATTTCAAAGAAGAAATAGTTGTTTTCAATCATGGATTAAATTTATGACCACTATGTAGCCCACACCACAGACTAACCACCTTGGATTTGGTACAACCCCTAAAGTGAGCCTAAGGTAGGACTGACATTAGGGGCCGACACATCAGCGTTGAAAAGGTGACTTACACTTTTTTTGGGATGCCCTCACATTTTAGCACTGATGTGTCGGCCCATAATATCAGTCCTACCTTAGGCTGACCTCAGGTGGTTCTCCTAAATCCTCATGGCTGCCCCTCCTAAAGTACCCCTAACATGCTCCTTGCATGTAGGGAGACACATCACTTTGAAAAGTGATTTACACTTTTGGGGGAGGGTGTAAATCACTTCTTGATGTGATGTGTCCCCCTTACATGCAAGATGCTGGTTAGGGACACTTTAGGAGGGGCACCAAATCCTAAGGGTAGACTACCATCGTTACATGAGATGTGTTTAAAATTTGGTGGCTCCTTTTGGTAATACATTTTTGTATTGAACATCAATTTACAACAGATGATTAAATGTTTGACTATTTAATAACCAAATTCAATGTGATAATTTTTGGGTTAATAAATTTATTGTTGTTATGCGATAAGTTGTGGACTTAATAGCTTTCCTTATCACTTCTCTGAACTCGGATTGTTCTTTAGGTATGTTTTGATTTCTTAATTATTCTTTTTTTATTGGATTTTCATAAATTCCTAGCTGAGACAATTAAAGAATCTACATATTTAATATTAAATAAGGTAAAGCAATAATTGAAGCATGTGTTTATATTAACAGTTGAAACATGTTTTATTTGATATTTATTTTTCTTTTTTAATCAAGTTCCTTAGCAATAGTTGAAGCATAATTTATTTAATATTTAATATTTACTTAAAAATGCATTGATTGCATTTTAGCTATTTAGTAGTATTTATTTATTTTCATAGATTGTTTTCAATTGAATTTATTTTAAATTATTTATTTTTATTGCACCAATTCTGGATAAATTCCTTAAAAGAAAGTCGGATAAGTCAAGTGCAACCTAGTTTATCAAGTGCAACCTAGTTTAATATCAAATGGGGTAGTAAAGTAGATGTTAATTTATCAAATCTTCATTCTGATCCTAGATTACGTAGTAAGATTTTAGATTATAATCCTAAAGACCAAGATTTTATTTTAATAGCATATTTGCAAAAGGGTATTTGTCAACCGCATAATCACATATTTTTACAAAAGAAATTTAGAAATATATCCCGACGATTTAATTCTACTTGGTTTAATGAATATTATGGTTGGTTAGAATATAGTATCGTAAAGAATGTTTCATTTTGTTTACCTTGCTATCTTTTTAGGTCACATGAGAACAAGGGGGTGATGATGCTTTTATCATGGAAAGATTTTCGAATTGAAAGAAAAAACAAAAATGTTAATTTCATGTTGGAAAGCCCAATAGCACTTATAAACAAACACATGAAAAGTGTTAAGCATTATTAAATCAAGAACAACACATTTAGATATTTTTTCATAGGCATGATGATCAAACATAAGTGGATTATAAAACTCATTTGAATGTATTAATTTAATGTATTTGTTTTCTTTTATGTCAAGGATTAGCTTTTCGTAATTGTGATGAATCAAAGGAATCAAATAACCAAAAAAACTTCATTGAACTATTGGAATTTCTTACTAATACTACTGAAAACGTGAAAAACGTTGTGCTAGACAATGCTCCCAAAAATCTAAAGTTGACATCACCAGATATTCAGAAAGATTTTGTTAGTACATGTACAATCAAAACTATAAATGCTATCATCACAATTCTTGGAGATTCATTATTTGTTATTTTAATTATTGAATCTCATAATGTATCTATCAAAGAGAAAATGGTTATTGTATTATGTTATATAGATAAACAATGGTGTATAGTTAAATATTTTATTGGACCGGACATGTTAATGACACTTTTGTTACATCACTTAAAGAAGCAATCGATGTATTTTTTGTCAAACATAGATTAAGTCTAAAAAGATTACATAGTTAAGGTTATGATGGTGTTAATAACATGTATGAGGAATTTAATGGCCTTAAAGCACTCATCATGAAAAAAAATGCAAATGCATTCTACATTCATTGTTTTGCACATTAACTTCAATTGACATTGGTTGTTGTTGCCAGAAATCACTATCAAATCAACTTACTTTTTAGTGTTATTTCAAATGTAGTGAATGTCGTTGGAGCATCATGCAAACAAAGGGACATTCTTTGAAATAAACAAGCCACTAAAATTTTTTAAGAAGCTATTAATGGTGAACTTTTAACTAGAAGAGGCTTGAATTAGGAGACTAGTATTAATAGGCCTAGGGACACACGTTAGAGCTCACATTATGGCATATTGTTAAACCTAACTACCATGTTTTCTTCTGTGATTCAAGTACTTAATATTGTTGATCAAGATGACTCGACCTTTGAACAAAAAGTCAAAGCAAATGCTCTGTTAGATTCATTACAATCATTTGAGTTTATATTCAATATACATTTAATGAGAATTATATTAGGGATTACTAATGACTTATCAAAGGCATTGCAACGGAATGAACAACATATTGTGAATGTCATGACTTTAGTCAAAATTTCCAAGGAAAGACTCAAAGAAATGAGAGAAAATGGGTGGGATCCTCTCTTGGCTAAAATTTCTCTATTTTGTAACAAAAAAAAGATCATTGTTCCTTGTATGGATGATAAACATGTAGCCAAAGAATGTTATGACGCAAAGCTAAAGATACAATAAATCTGCATCACTATCGTATTGAATTATTTTATATTGTGATTGACATGCAACGTTAAGAGCTTGACAATGAAGTGAACATTGAGTTACTTTCTTATATGTTATGCTTGAATCCAAGATATTCATTTTCTTCTTTTGACAAAAAAAGTTGTTTCACCTTCTCAATTATATTCATTAGAATTTTTTGTAGTAGATATCTCTTAACAATCAACTTAAGACTTACATCAATGGCATGCGCTCAAGTAATGAGTTTTTAGAAGTGAAAGGGATTAGTAGTTTTGCCAAGAAGATGGTTACGACGAAAAAATTATTTTATATCCGTTAGTGTACTTGATTATAACATTGGCACTAATCCTTCCAGTTACTACTGCTACTGTTGAGAGAGCATTTTTTGCAATGCATATTGTGAAAAATAGGCTGCGTAATTGGATGGGAGATGATTGGATGAATGATTGTTTAATCATTTTATCAAGAAAGATGTTTTTTATACCATTAATAATGAGAAGATCATCCAACGCTTTAAGAACATGAAGTCTCGCCGTGGACAATTGCCACTATAATTGTATACGGATCTTCAGTGGGCAATTATTTTTTGTAAATGAATGGCACACAGTTGTAAATGACTTTTTAATGGCAATTATTTCTTTGAGTAATGATATACACTTTAATATATTTATACATATTTTTTTAACTAAAATTTTTCTTACCCCTCTACAAGAAAATCTTGGCTCCGCCCCTGCACACAACCCTACATATAAATACCCCAAAACCCTAATACATATATGGATACGGTTCGGATCTATTCCGGTTCATAAAAACATAAAAACTGGTCAAAATACATATGCTCACCCAAATCAAACTTCACACATTACACCGACGCTGTCCATGGTGGTTTCAATTCCACCTAATATCCAACAAGCATGCAAAGCTACTCAGTACCCAGAAACCTGCCAAACCACCTTACTCCCCTCCTTTAATCTTACCTAGAACCCAAAACCCATTGAGATCATCCAATCCCTAATTTAGGTCTCTACCCAAAACCACTCAATCCATGGTAAAAACCACACTTAGGCAGCCCCAACCACACTTCGGCCACAAAGAAATGCCTGGAAGTCCTGTAAAACTCGGCATACCGCTTGTCACTAGTGGCCAAAATTCTTCCTCATGGTAGAATAATGGATGAATGAGCACAGATCTTTACTATGATGAGGACCAAAGGGACGTTCTTCCTATCAAAACATTGTAATTTTATTTGATGGTTTAGATTAACTCCTCAAACTCCACCATTACTAGCTCAATGGTAGTGTTCCTTCGATAGGTTGTGAACTCAAAAGCTTCCTACTTGTTCTCATACCTTTACCGGTGGATGTTCTAATGATGAAAGGTACATGGTAATGCTTTGGGAAAAAAAAGCAAGAAAAGGGTTGAATTTGGACAGTGTTGTCATCGTCGTTACCGGAAAAGGAGAGGAGAGAGACAGGAGAATAGCATGAAACGAAAAAATGGTTTGACATAGAAGAAAAAAATTTAAAAATCAAATTGCATTCAAATGAGGGGGTATAATTAGGGGTGGCAATGTTTGACACGACCTAGGAACCCGACACAAACCTAGGGGTGTCAACAAGCCGAGATGAGCTAAGCTTTGCCCAGCTTAGCTCGGGCTCATCACATGAAGGATAGGCTCAGGCTCATCATGAGCCTGAGTTGCTGAGCTCAAGCTCGGCTCGGACTCATGAAGATAAGCTCAGACTCAGCTCGGCTCACCAAAAAAAACAAAAAAACCCTAATATCCTAATGGTCCATTAGCCTAATGTGTTTATTTATACTTTATTATTAATAATATATAAGTTTATCATAAAATTATTAATTAAACCAAGGTCTAAACAAGCCGAGCTTTTAACGAGCTGAGCTTAGTGAAGCTCAGCTCATGCTCACTTAATAAACAAGCTTTAATTAAAGATCAAGCTCGGCTCTTTACGAGCTGAGCTTCAATCTAGCTCGGCTCTTTGACAACCCTACACAAACCCAACACAAAATAAACGGGTTAGGGTTGAGTGTAAACGTGTTTGGGGTCAAAGCGGGACACGATTGATAAATGGGTCGGGTTCGGGTTGACATATATAGTCTTATACCCTTAACTTGGCATGACATGAATCTGACCCGCTAACATAAATTACCATATAACCTGTGAACCCGACAACATGAAATAAGCCGGTTAAGGTTGAGTGTAAACGGGTTTTCGGGTCAAAACAAGTCAACCCATTTTAATACAATTAATAAATGGGTTGGGTTAGAGTTGAGCCATACATTCGTATACCCTTATCTCGACACAACATGACACAAACCCGAATCCCAACATGAATTGCCACCCCTTAGTATAACCAAATTTAAAAATTAAAGAAAAATAAGAAGAAAAAAGAATTACAATTTTTGTCATGCCCATTGCAGAGACCACCCCTTATGAGCTCTAAATTGAAGATATATAGTGGTAAAACATAAAAAGGAAGAGTAATAGAGGAAAAAGGGGAAAGTTTTGTCTTTATTTAGGTAAGAGAATATTTTAATAAGTATAAATTATGTATTGTCAATCCATTCCAGAAATTATGTGAGAACATGTATGTTGTCATTTTTTGGTCTTACAAGAGTTGTAACATGTAAAAATATAAGTCAAGTCCAAGACAAGGTAGGAAAGCTTCAAGTCAAGAAGTTCATAATACCAATAGCATCAAAGACAAGCTTTCTTGAAGAAATCAAGAAGTCTCTAGCTCTAGTTCAAAGTCACCTCAATAAGTTAAGCCTATGCTCAAAGGTAAATTTGGTAAAAGCTGGTAAGTGGTAAGTGAGTGTTTGGGTAAGGATTTAAATGGAATTTGAATGGCCTAGAAATGAGTTGCCTAAATCTTAAGAAGATCCCACAGTGATTGGATCATTGGAAGATTAAATTTGATATAAAATGAATCTAAAATAGTAAAATTATATGTATGGATCAAATAGAGGTCTTATGGTGTTAGGGAACAAAATCCAAAAGTTAAAAGAAGTTCTAAAAGGCCTAAAACAGATTTTGGAAGTCTAGGATCGATCCTAGAATTTCCAAGATCAATCCCAGAATGTAAAGTTTCTGGTTCTACGTAGAAAACACCTAGGATCGATTCCAGATCGATCCTAAGGCACGAAAATTAAAGAAGAAAAAAATATTTCATAGTTTTATCTAAACGGCTAGTTTTTTATTATCATTGGAAAAGATAAGTTGGAGCCTTCCAAAAAGTAGGCTTTTCACTCTATTAATAGGGGATTAACCCATATTGGTTGAGCATCTTGGTTGTATGAATTCTTAGTAAAAACCTTGTTGAAATCAAGTCAATTTTATGAGTCCTTCTGTGTTTAAGTTAAATTTTCTTTAGCATTCGACTTTGTGCATTTTCAATAGGAAAATTCTTGTCAAGATCGTGTGAGAACTTTCCGAACTATTAGTTAAACTTGTAGGAAGCTTTAGAGAGCTATCCATATAGTTATACATTGTCTCTCCAACAAAAAAAAAATGTGAATTTTTATAGTCAAATTAACTTACAATAAGACAATCCGCAATAAAAAAGAATTTCATCACTTCATTCGAAGTTTGTAACCTTCGCTAGAGTCACCGAGAATAGATTCTCACAACACTTGTGGGAGTCAAGTGCAGACCGCACTCATTAGAGTCACTAGAAACGTACTTACAAGGGAATAGATTCTCTAAAACTTGTAAATAAATTTCAGCTTTTATTAATTCTACTTGTAATAGTTTAGGACAATTATTAATAAAAAAATTAAAGAGGCTCAGGAGTGAGTCGATATGAAAGTGGACGTAGGCCCGGAGTGTCGAACCACTATAAAAGACAGTGTTTGTTTATGTGGTTGTTTTATTTGTCTTTTCTAATATTTAATTTGCATACTCACACATTTTCATTAACTAATTATTATGTGCAAAGTGATATTAATGTAAAGTGAGACTTTAAGTTAAAATTTGGTTAAGGAATCCATCATCCTTGCTCCCACCCTACTATAAGTAACATTATAGTGTATGACAAAACCCCGTGGTCTATGATAGGCTCATAGCTATTTAATT
>JAOXJP010160109.1:0-12915 GCA_025762735.1 Platanus orientalis
ACAACTCTTAGTTTCAATGTTTATCCTCTAATGTGGAAAAATCTTCTAGGGCATCATTCTCTTCAGAAATTAAAACAAAGTATTTTTTATTTAGAGTCTATGTTTGCTTTGGAATGTGAGGCTTGTCAGTTAAACAAACATCATCATGTGTCTTTTTACTAGTAGGGTCGAGAGTCTTAAGTCTAATCATTTTGCTTTGAATCATTCAAACATTTGGGGTCTTGTTAAACATAAATCTATATTTGGATATTCATATTTTGTTACTTTTGTGGGTGATTATTCCCATATGGCTTGACTCTTTTTATTAAAAAATCATTTTGGATCATCTATTTTTTTAAGATGTTCCATAAGGAAGTAGAAATTCAGTATGGTTATCACATTCTCGCTTTTAGATCTGGTAATGCAGAAGAGTATACGCAAGCTGATCTATTAGAATTCCGCACTTCAGTATTATCAGATATGATAATTTAGTTCCTTTTCCTGATTCTGGGTTATTTTACATTCCTCCTCGTGTTTTTAGATACACATGTTTTGTTCAAGCTCTTGATCCTGGTCGGGATAAACTATCTCCTAGTGTAACACCTCGTAATTTCTTTTGGTGTGTTGCGAGACCTCTTAATTAACCTTACGAACCTACTTCAGTCAAAACACATGGAAAACCCAGCATGAGAACTAACTTGGGAACCTATAGGACCTCAATAGGTTATTGATATGTTAAGGCAATTGTGGGGAATGTTTGGGAACCAAGAGAAGTAACATAGGAGTAAAATATACCCAAAAAGACCCAAAAAAATGCCAAAATTCAAGATCAGGACTGCAAACTTATAAATGAGTCTCTGTCTGATTGATCAAGATTGTATCATGGCCAATTATGTTGGGTCCTGCACCAATTTTTCTAGGAATTTGAGGGGGTATCCTTAGAATTTTCCCCCTAGTCGTACCTAAACACCCAAATGACGAATTGTGAGTTTAAATTTATTTTGAATAGATCAAATGACATAAGAAAGAGATGAAGCAAGGAAATAATAAGAGAATTGGGAAAAGTGGAAGAAAATAGTCCCAAATTGGGAAAGGTAAGCCTTGTGAGCTTGCTCCATGGAGGGAAATTACTTAGATCTAGGATTGTTTTGTTATTTTACTTCAAATCTATTTTGAATTACTAAAATTTGATGGTTTCCACCATGGATCTACAGAGAAGAATACTTTTTAAAAAAAAATGGTGATGCCAAGCACAAAGGAAAAGGGGTTGTGAAAGGAGAAGAACTAAAGCTACATTAAATCTCTAATTTATAAGCAGTAGTGTGTAATGAACATGCATTCCCTTTGATCTTTGACTATTTTGTGATGAGATTTTCTTGAATGATCATGGATCTTGGTTAATCCTCTTTGATTATTGTTGAAATTCATATTAAAACTTAAGGATCTTGATTTGGTGAGTTGTGATTTGCAATATGCATATCCTATTTATGTGATTTTGATGAAACTCACATTAATTCATTCTAGACTAACCGTCTTCTTTGATTTGATGGAACTTATATTGAAATCTATGAATCTTTGAATTTTATATGTGCTACTTACCCTCTTGAGTCTTTGATGGAAATTATGACCTAAATTATGATGATTGCATTTTGAATTCCTCAGTCCCTTTGATTATTGGTGAATTTCCACCTTTAAAAGTTATTGATCTTGTTCCTAAGAAAAATAAGTTTGAAATCTTTGTGATATTGTGAACTAGATCTATGTATCTAATGTTGAAATAAGACTTTATGAAATCTATGATTAGTTTATGTGGATTATTTTGGAAGAGGATCAATCCAACTCCCTTGATCCCAAATTTAATGATATATCTATTTTGATTTGATAAGCTATGGTTAGACTCTATGGAGTCCATATGAATTTGTGAGATCATAGACACACTACTTTTTATATTGGATTGAATTGTGAGTTATTGATTCTATTGTTACTAGAGGATTTTATTCATAAAGTTTAAAGAATCATGTTAATTTGAGATCAAATGATTTGATTTGCATTTATTTCGACCTTTTGAAGCACTTCAATTAGAATTGACTCCGTTATTTGTATTGAACCCATTGAGGGTGTAAACCATTTTAGTTGAATTGAATTGGATCAATCTTATTAATCTTTTGTTTGTGATGCATTCATTGACTATGTTGGTTCTTTGACCTAAATGATGCTATGAATTGTATTGGCCCTCTGCTTGGGGATTTTCAAGGTAATTGAAACCTTATTGGCCACATTGATCTTATCGATCACTCTTATTTTGTTGATCTTTTTTTTATCCTATTGAATGCATTGCATTGGCCATTCTTATCCAAAAGATCATGTTGATTTTTGATATTTGTATTGATTCGATTGAATGTATTTGTTTGATTTGTATACCCTCTACTTAGGTACAAAGAACAAGTCATGTGCTCTCCATTTGGAGACAAAGAGCAAGCCATGTGACCTCCGCTTGGGGACAAAGAGCATTCCATGTGCCCTCCGCTTAGGGACAAAGAGTAATGCATGTGCCTTCCGCTAGGGGACAAGGAGCAAGTCATGTGCCCTCTGCTTAGGGGCAAAAAACAATGTATATGTCATCCTCAATCTTATCATGTTGACTACCATTATATGTAAAAATGTCTTCCTCAACGGTGATTTACATGATGAAGTTTACATGGAGCAACCTCCCAAGTATGTTGCTTAGGGAGAGAGTGACACAGTGTGTAGATTGAGGATGGTGATTTGTGACCTTAAGCAATCTATTCATATTTGGTTTGTCAAATTTAGTTAAACACTACTCACATATGGGTTTAAAAGGATTTATTGATAGGGGTTATTTGGTTGTATATGTGGATGATATTATAATTAAAATGAGTGATTCAGATGAAATTGTTGACGTGAAGAAGTTTATGGGGAAAACTTTTTAGACTAAGGATTTGGGCGAACTGTGGTACTTCTGGGCATAGAGGTGGCAAGATCCAAGCATGAAATTTACATACTTAGCGAAAATATGTCATGGACTTACTAGAAGAGGTTGGTATGTTGGGGTGTAAACCAGTTTATACACCCATGGATCCCAACTCAAAGTTGGGACTTAATGATGGTGAGATATTTTTTTGATGCAAGTCGTTATAGAAGGATGGTTGGTAAACTTATTTATTTAACATTAACACAGCTTGGTATTACATTTGTAGTCGGTGTTGTGAGTCAATATATACACACTCCACATCAACCACATTGAGTTGCTATATGCAGGACACCGAGGTACTAGAAAAACAACCCAGGGAAGGGCATTCTTTACACCCCATTATCTAGTTTGGGTGTCATTGGTTATTTAGATGTAGATTGGATTGGTAGTCAACATGATAAAAAATCAATGATGGGGTACTATATATTTGTAACTGGAAATTTAGTTATATGGAAAAACAAGAAACATGTTGTACCTAGATCTAGTACTGAAGTTGAGTATAGAGCTATGACTCTTACGTCTTGTGAGTTGCTATGGTTGCGGTCTCTTCTACAAGAGATGAAAATGATGGTTGCATCACCACTTGTGATGTACTGTGTTAATCAAACAATTATTCACATTGCAAGTAATCTAGTATTTCATGAGAGAACCAAACATATAAAAGTTGGCTGTCACTTTATTTGTGAACCAGAGGTGAACAAACAAGTTGGAACTCTGTATGTGAAGTCTGAAGAACAACTAAGGGATCTGTTTACTAAAACATTAAAAAAAATCTTAATTAATATACTTATGTAACTAACTAGACATGATTGATTTACATGCTCCAGCTTGAGAATGAGTGTTAACATGTTGATGTAAAAGGGTACTGGGTCATTTTGGTCCCTGCACCATATATTATAATATATAGAGAGAGGGGGAGGCGTCTTAGAGCCTCTAACAGCTCCTCCTCCTCTCTCACTTTTTACTTCTCTCCTTTGTTTTCTCTCTCTATTGGTTCATTCTTCTTTCTTATTCTCTATTTTATTTAGTTATTTTATAGATCTGTCAGAGTTATTACAAGTCCCTTGCTTATTTATGTATGCACATGTGTATTCAAAAAATGGAAAGAAAGATAAAAGAAGAATTCACATAGAAGCACTTCCAATCTGAAAAGACTACCTAATTACCACTATATTTAGACAAGAAGAATGCTCCCATTCAAAACAAATAAGTTAAAAAGCTCACGAGTTTCTATAGTGATGGGAATCAGATATGATTCTCAGAATCATCTTGTCTCATTTGTGAATATAAGACTGAATCTGGGAACACAAGAAGAAGAAAGAAGAGGTGGGATATGAACAAAAAGTTTGCTGGAGTACATAAGTTCATGTAAGTTTTTATTTAGGACATACTCTACAAGAGGTATAGAAGAGATGGGATTTCCATGTTGAACACATTCGTGCACACAGGGTGGCCTTAAGGTTGTCTGGAACATATATGATAACATAAAAAGGATCAAAAAACAAAAAAAATGACTACATGTGGTTTAATGTATGCTGCACCTGCAAATAACATATATACCCTCTAAAAGCCTAATTAATATGAAGTACAAATATAAATTGAATTGAGGTCAATACAGCATGCATATTGTTCTCAATAATGCAAATTTCATAATAATGAAAGGGGAGAGTAACATAAAACACTATATACAAGAAGTGACACAATTGAGGAATAGAGGTAGAAATTTACTATATCTACTCTGCCCAGTCACTTTGTAGTAAGATTAGATGTTTACTAACAATCTCAATTAGTCAACTCCGAATGTTGGCAAATCATGAATGCATTCGGAAGATCAAAGATACTCATTACCCCAATGTGCAAAAACTTCATATGAAATCGCTATTTGCTACCATTCACATGGGGCAACACAAATTTTGTCAACTTCACTCAACAACACCACATTTTCACTGGGGAAAATTCCACAGTGAGATGTGCATGATCAGACAGGTAATAATTCTCAGGCCACATCCCTTTTTCAACTTCTGGGGGGAAGAGGACAGCATTCTTAATGTTGAAACCTATTGTAGTTGCAGTCTGCGATGTGTTCAGCTGTGTATCTCTTCGTGTTGTTTCTTCATTGTCTTCTTTCTTTTGGATGAATGGGTGTGGGTTCCATGCCCTCTGCAATTGGTGGCTCAAAGCAGAGCTCAGTTAGTCACCCAATAATGGTATAAAAAACCAAACTGAAACTAAAGCAAAAAAAAGAACTAGATTTACATCAAAGTGTGAAAAATCAGTCACTCCATCACCATCAGTGTCGACATGGTCCCACATATCCCTTATTTCTTCAACACTTAAGCCATCTCGAGGGGGGCTGGTTAGGCCCAACTAATCAACCAAAAGTAAACAAAATATTAGTCATATACATCTTAAATGTTAAATCACAAAAATGTATTCAGATAAGCACTCCCTAGCACACTCGAATTAGGAATGGAAGATACCTGACTTAAAGTTTGAAAGAACTGAGAATAGGTGATGTAACTTCCATGGTTGTGATCGGTTTTGAGAAGATGTAGTGAATCGGTACCTTCTGTTGGCCCTTTGTGGAGATGCTTCTATGGGATGAAAAATGAAACAAGACTGATTCAGAAACTTCACAATATATGGGATTCAAATGAGAAGAAAGAAAGAAAGAAAAAAAGTCTACATGCCTTAATATTTCCAAGAACAGCTTCCATGAAACTTTGCTTCACTGGCTTTCGGTGATTGTTAGGGTTATAAAGCCATATAAAATCCACCCCACATATGTTTCCTCTGTGGTTACGATGACTAATCCACTGTTGTAGGAATACAATAGATAACCCATCAGATTTTTTGACGTAATATCTTTACATACATACATTTATGGACTAACCAACCTTATGGGAATCTTCAACAGTATCAGCATGATGATGGGCAATGTCATAAGATGATACAAATCCTTGTGATCGCAGAAATTTATATACATGCCCTCTTCTACTTCCATTCCAGTCCCTGTGACAATTTATAATATTATGTAAAGATGGACAGAGAGTTCCTTTAATTCTTCACTCCCATATTTAAATAATGTGACACATTGTTTTTTGCCAGGTAACTTAAAACTTACCCACATAGGATGATAGGCACATGTGGAATCTGGTATTCTTCACAACATGATTCAATGCATAGCAAAATTTTGTATACCTTCAACAAAGAAATTCAAGAGCACAAAGTTTCAAAAGTATAAATAATGTTAACATCAAGGTAACCAGAAAAAAGATAGAAAAGTTTGATAAGAAAATGATAAACAAGACTAAGTTTTGTCACCTGTTGCAGCCGAAGGAAGCAACAACTAGAGTTGTGAGGAAACAATAAGTGGGTGTTCACAAGAAGAGCTTCCTTTTTTATGTTATTAGCTTTCTTTAGAGAAAAATCCATAATTAGTTCAACATGGAAAAGCTGAGCTACACGGTCACTGCAGTCATTAAATAACATTTCTCTGTAATTCTGAACTTTGAAGTGGTTTTGGTGCACTGCAGTTAGTAAACCTGTGACCAAGAAGATTAATAAGGGCTCAGTGCATGGCATAGTACATAGTAGGTTGCCTCTTATTCACAGATAATGGAGTTGGTGGAAAGCTTTCCACCTTAGATCAAGAGGTTAAAAAAAAATAAAAAATTTGGTTGTATGTTTATTTGCACTGTCATTTTTCTACAACAAATGCTACTCAGTGAATTAAACATAGCAATATAATATCCTAATGTACTGTATAGATTTAACTGAAGAAATATTAGTACACAACCATGTAATAAGAGCATGTAACTAAATGGGGATTGATAGGGGCTGAGGATTATTTTGAGAGAAAGAAAGAGAGAGAACTTTTTTCGGTTAATAGAGAAAACTTTTGACACCTCTTTACCATGCTATAATGACTTCTTCCATTCCACAAAATCAACTGCCAATCCAGTCTTCCCAAAATTTCCTCTGGTGTGCAAGATAAGGATCAGAATACCCATTGATCTAGAGACAAGCATACTTTTGGTTTGAATTAATCTAGAATACAAGTCTACAAAAGTATACTACTAAAGAGAGTGTTCAAGCTCCTACTTTAAGGTTTAAATTGTTATGTTCATGACTCATGGCATAACCCATGAATGATAATTGTTTCTTAAAACATTTCATTGGAAAAATCTTGAAAAACATTTCCATTAGAAAACCATATCGAGTTCACACCAAGACATTGATTAGTTAAATGGCTCAACAGTGTGCACCTATATTGGTTATTCAAAATTATTTTGAAAGCTGTCATGATCTACAAAGGATGTCTCATATTATTCTATGTACTATGTGGTATCCCAAAATAATCCACCAATTGATTCCATAGTACTTTCGACACTCAAACATAAATGTACATAAAAGGGAAATTTAGAATACTCACAATACAGTTACACCACTTGGTGATATCTGTCCATTCAATGACTGTCATAGCTTACCTATTACTGAAGGTAGTGGGATCATCTTCCCATTGAAAATTACTTCAGTATATCCTGAATCTGTGTGAAGACTATTTGGACTTTCATCAACAACCAATAAAAATTCCAAACTTGTAACCTCCTAGAAAAATGGTAATTCATTTATCTAGTTACTTATGATCAATGCTTCTGATATATCACAACAGCTCTCCATGGAATCACATATTCACCCCCACACAGGTGATCTCACTTTCAATATTCATCTACCAAAATCTAGGTACCATCCAAGACGGCTTCCCATCAACTAAGGTGCTTCCAAGTGATGAACCTTCTAATGATCTGAACAGAACTACCCATCCTTAAGGTTGGTGACATGTTCACTGTTCAGGTGATTCAGTAGCATATACATGCACTTGTAAGATTTCTCTCTGGTTAAAGGTTTGGTTGGGGTCTGTCTAACCCCACCCTACTTTCCAAGAAAAAGAAAGGCCCAAGGAATTCACCAGTTCCTACATTCATCCACATAATTTAGCATTTGGACACAGAACATAACATGTTTTTTCATGTTAGCCAAATTGGACATGACATATAATTCATCAACTCAATTCGACAAAGCCTTATCCCATCTATTTGGGGTCAGCTACACGAAACTTGTTTTGTCATTTCACTCTATTTAGGGCCATATCTTCCATTAAAAATAAGCACTCGTCCTTGGTGCATTCATTGGTCTTTGTTGGATATGAATGAACCATATCAGTTGACTTTCCCTCATCTTGTCACCCACTGGCACTACCCCTAAGTTCCAGCAATACAGTAATTTCTGATTCTGTCCTTTTTCGTCTTGCCACATATCCAACTCAATATACACATCTTAGTTACAGTTATTCTATGTATGTGTCTTGGCTGCCCAACATTTGGCTCCATAAAGCATGGCTTGTCTTATAGCCATCTTATAAAATCCCCAATTCAATTTTGATGGTAATTCCTATTACACAGCACTCCAGTTCAGTACTCCTTAATTTGGAAACAGGGGGTAGACAGAATGACATAGGAGGCACAAAGTTGTCACACCGAAGAAAACGAATATGAAAAGGTGAGAAATTGACTGACAATAATTATTGTGAACGAGTGCTCCCTGGTAATAACATATCTCTACAAACAAGGGGGAGGGGGGGGGGATAATCAAAACCAAAATCACACTGTTCTCACCAAATAGCTGATTAGGACTTCGAAGAAAGACTCATAACAATAAAAGAGGACATGTGATCCCTTTTTAACCTTAAAAGGGTTTTAATATATTAATATTTCAGATTTGATCACAGTATACTTGCTGGAAAAAAAGACAAAGAAGCAACAATCAAACACAGCAGAAAACAAAAAAGAAAAAAAACAATGGAATGCCTTTTGATCCTTCCCCATTATTACCATGCACCATCCTCTCCTAATTTCTCTCCCCTTTAAACCATCATATGCACACATCAAAAGGAAGACTGGCAAGTGGCAAGAACATCATAGTATCATACCATCACCGCGGTTATTTGTCCGTGCAAGTTTGTAAGTTGCATAACCGGCATCACTGAATCTTTTCTCATACATTTCCACAAGCTCTTCATTCCCCACCCAAAACTCCTGGTATAAAAAAGAAGATTAAAAAAACTGAACCATGATACTTGAAACAACTTCTTATACATAACAATCACTCATTATAAAATATCAGACTGAAACTGTGAATCACAGAGACCTGTAAACATATGATGGAGGATTTTAGGTGTAGTAACCTATCCAGTATGTTCTCATTCCGACTAAGCCAATCCTCCCTGAACTCACTCTCACAGCTCTGATGGTTGCACCACAGAAACAATTATACCGTGAAAGCAAACACAAAAAGAATTTAGTATTGCAAACTTACCCCACTATTCAATCGCTTATAAATTGGTGCAAGAATATTGAAAGTAGTACAGGAAACATCTCCTGTGCACTTTGAGTCTTGATCTAAAACATCCATAGACTCTGTTGTACCAGCCATGAGCAAGAGACACACTGAACACGTTATTAACCGCAGCTTCTATAGAAAAGTTTCTAATGAAAACTGTGGAGTTGATCAAGAATGACTAATATTTGTATTAAAGTATGTTTGAACTGTCGATGACTTCAGAGTCGCTGTTCTTCCGGGAGCTCAACACGAAAGGGGTGCAACATATTTAAGTTAGGTTGTTGATGCAAGGAATATGTACCACTTAGAACCCATTGGGAGAATAAAGCTAACAACCTTTATATAGGAAAAGCTCATGAATTGATTGATGAAAAAGAATATGGGTATTTTACCATTATTAACAGCAAATCAAAACAGGTCCAATTGATTGACAATACTTTTTTTTTTGTAATAAATTGATTTACAAGATTAGAGAGGGGCTAAGGTTGTAAGAATGTTTTAACCAAATGGTTTTAAGATAAAGCCAAACTAAAACAGAATATTGAATACAAGCACAGTAAATGTGGGTATTGACACTCACTCACTGCCACATGGACTCACCGTATCGGGATTGTTGTCAGGTTTGGGAGTTGCCACCAATTCTTACCTAAATCCTAGGGTTCTAGGGTTTGCATGTCAGCCCAAACCTATTTTACCAAAGTTGCTTTAGGTTAGGTCTAACGTTGCTTGGAACATTCTAGAACGGCCTTTGGGGTTTGAGTCAAAATTTAGGTGTCAACAGTAAACATATTAATTGAGCTTAAACCCCCAAGAGATATCATGGAGTGACCATTTATATTATTTTGGTTCAATCATCCACAATGAGAAGCATATTATAAACAAAACAAGAGGACAAATCTCTTGTCTAGGATTTGGAGTCTAAGATGCATCAAAGTCCTGCTCATTCCATGGAAAATGATGTTCTGTCCAGGATTTGTTGTCTAGGAAGGTATCCAGAACACTAGGGACGTCATATGGAATAAAATGTATATTCCATATTTAAAAAATGCATCACGCACCCTTTTTATTCTATATGATGTCCCCTGATATCCAGGACACCAAATCCTAGACAGAACATCTTTTCCCTCATTCTATTCCTTGTAAAGTCCCTTGGCATCCTGGACACCAAATCCTGGATTAAACATTATTTTTATTTTTTTATAAACAACACTTCTTGGAGTTATTGAAGTAGAGACAATGCTTATGGAGTACCATGTATTAAACCAATACCACTAAAATTGCAAAGGCAATTTTATTAGACAGCTATAATCTAACCATGCCTTATGGAGAAAAAGATTGAACTACAAACAAACAACACTATATTTTTTAGTAATTAAACAAACAACAATTGAATACAATGCTAAATTTTTCTTCTTTTTTTGGGTAAATATACTAAACTTAACTTAGGTTAAAATAGTGGAGAGAAATTGACATATTATGACTTAATGGCGTATATGGGAAGTAATAGCCATTCCCCATTTTTAGTTGGGATAAGCCGACAAGGCTTGTTGTTGATGTATATGGTTGTCTGAGAATTCAAACATGGGAAGGGGAAGTCGGCTAACTCAGCTAAACCTGGTTGAGTCAGATTGATATGACAGTGTGACAGTGAGAACGTAAAAAATAATAATAATAAAGAAAAGAATATAAAAAGAGGAAAACCGATTCTCAACTCACATAATCTTATCCGAACTACTTAGGTTTCCCACCATATGGATCTATTTTCAGCAATTTCACTCATCATAAAAAAAAATATCTTCCGCCGACTACTTGTGGTAATGATTGTAACCATTCCATCTCTTCTTTGGACGGTCAAAATATATATATATATATATATATATATATATCAAAGATGGTGAGTAATCTTAATCATGAAGAAAAATGATTCAAAGAGAATGTGGGTATCCAACGGTTGACAATCCACTCTCAATAACAACCACCCTTATCCCCCAAGCGGAAATTACCTCTTGAATAGTTGATGCAACCATCTGAGGTCAGCCTAAGGTGAGACCTACTTCAGGGTCTGACACATCAGCACCAAAAACTTAAAAGCATTCCCAAAAAGTGTAAGTCCTTAATATCAGTTTCACCCACCTTAGGCTGAACCCAAAACCCCAAAACCTAAACCCGAATCCGAGGCATAATTACCCAGGTGGGTTATCCCTGAAGCATCCAACCAATGCTTTTCAACGGATAAAAAAAAAAACAGCAAATAGCCCTGATCAGTTGGATGGTCAGGATCGTTCAAACTGGTCTTATTTTATGAAAAAATAACTGAATAAAAAATGTGGACTCGCGAGTCTTATGAGTTGACTCGCCAAGCAAGCAGGGTGGCCAAAACTCAGAAGAACTCGGCTAGTGAAAATGATCTATGTGATTACTTTCTCTTGGTCGGTTCTTGATGACCACTAAAGAGCAGGACACAACGTGTTTAGCTTAGGAGTAAAATCAAAGCAAGGAGTGTGTGGGTGAGTGGGATCTTTTCATGACAATGGAGAAAAATATGAAATGAATGAATGGAGAAAGGCAAGGAACGTATACACAGAGATAGAGACAGAAAGACGTGGTTTTAATTAGCTCTCTTCCATCATTTGGTTTAAGGAACAGTGCACCTTCTTCTCTAGTTGGTGTCTTTTAGCTTGCGAATCGGAAAAAGTTGCGAATTTAGAGAGCTCCAGGCCTTCAACTCCACTAGATAAAAAGCTTAGCTCCTCTTTATCCCTTCGAAGTGACAGGCATTACCAAAAAGAGAATAAAAAGAAAAAGCATCAACGAAGAGGAAATGCAAACTTCTTGGTCGTCCACAAATCAATCTCACATGTTGAGCATATGGTACACGTGCAGCTGCAAGTGGGTCCCACTGACTGGGCACCAACCACCTGATTTGAGGTCGAGCGATCTCAACCATCTGATTGGAGGACATTATGATTGATACTATTTGTGTTGACATCCGAGTTAAGGAGGAGCTTGGATTCTCTATTGCAGCTTAAAGTCTGGCATCATCCTGCAGACAACTGTACACATATCCCAAAAATAAAATTTGGGTGGATGATTTTCATTTTTTTTGGGGTACCTAATGCACTGCAGTTAATGCCAGACTTTAAGCTGCAGTAGAGAATCCTTGGATCCTCTATTGCAGCCTCTATACTCTGGCATCGTCCTGCAGACAACAGTAGTGAGATACATACCCCAAAAATCAAATTTGGGTGTACGTGTTCCAACCAACGTGTGTGGCACAGGATTGCATGGGGGTGGGATCTGATACCCTGCAAGAGATTTGAAAGGATTAGTTGATCCTCAGCGGACACTGATGGAAAAGCCCAGAAAGTGAAAAACGAATCTGTTGTTTTTGTGACACTTTCACGCTACTTGCAACATGAAGAAGGTGGAGCAATTGAGACTATAGCTTTGGGGTTCACAGAATCTATCACTAACTGGTGAACAGATTTATCGGAATAAATTCAGACATCTGTAGATGATATATATATATATATATATATATA
>JAOXJP010160120.1:0-12915 GCA_025762735.1 Platanus orientalis
AGACCTTTTATTTCAGGTTATGTTTATGGACCCATGTTGGGGGATTTATATGTTTAGGAGAGTTTGATATTAGACTTAATTATGAGAAGTCAATTGAAAGCGTTTTATTTTAAATGGCTAGTTTTATTCCATTATGATGTTAAGGATTTAAAGTTAGATTCCGCTACATATGATAATGGTTTGGATTAGAAGTTGATTTTTAATTACAAGTATGAATGACAATGAATGAGCTAATTAAATGTAATAACTAAAAAAAAATTAAGGACCCTTTTATAATATTCCGCTGCAAAGGGTATTGAGTAAGGGAAAGAAGAAGAAAAGTGTAAAGATATTAACACTCCAAGGTCTTATCTAGTGATGAAAATTTTGGGGCATTACATAGATGTAGCATGTAGGGCATTGGGCAGACATGTGGCATGCATGTGCACACAGGGCACGACAATAGTGCGTCTGGCGCCTGTCTTTTCAACCCCTAGTGCTGTAGGCACCCAGATGTTCGACAAAATGCCTCTATGGCACTTTTTGTCAAATTTTTTCAATTTTAAAATTTTAAATTAATAATAAATTATTTTAAGGTATTTTAAATTAATAACATTAGTACCATTTTATGTTACAACAACTTATGTCCATGTCCAACTAGGACTCTAACTCAATCTCATTGGTCTCCTAATTGGTAACAAACTTATCTATGACATTTATGAGCTCCTACTTATCCTCAATTCCTCAAAATTAGTTTTCAAGTTAGGGTATTAGTTAGAGTCTTTGTAGGACTCAAAGTCTTAGTGGTTGGCATCCACTTTTCACTCCAACTTGGACTCTCTTCTAGGGTTTTGAGGTGAGCATAATCCATCCTCAAGGAGGTGCTCTTAAAACATGTAAATTAGTGATAAAACACATAAGAAAACAATGGTATCTCATAGGGGTTGATCCCCATGAAAATCAGGCTATCTACTTCTTTCAGTTTTGTCTAGATGCCTCTAGAAACTTCGTTTTTCCTTCATCTTCCCTCCAATGTGTTGTGTACCATGGATCTTTATTCTCTCAGATTTTACAACTAGTTTAAACTACTAAGTAACAAATTACATCCATTAATAAGAAACCTTAAGAAACCAACCCGTCATCCCCGGCTGCTTGAGGGGAATACAACCATTAAAGATAGAGAAGAGAGAGAAAAAGAGAGAGAGAGAGAGGGAGGGAGGAGAGATAATTATGACCATACATCCACAAATCATGACATTATTTTATCAAAAACATATGATTTAGGGGAATACAACCATTAAAGATATATAAGAGAGAGAGAGGGAGGAGATAATTGTGACCATACATCCACAAACCATGACATTATTTTATAAAAAACATAGTTGCACAATCACATGAAGCTAACAAAGCAAACCACACATGATTCCGATTTAAATTGAGCTCACAACTGTCATTTTATGTAAACTGCCCTAAATTTGATCTGGACTCTTATACTCTTTAAATTTTTAGATAGATCACCATTACTACTTAGGTTCCAGAACTAGGATCCATCTAATAATGGTTTCTATCAAGTATTTAAAAAGTACCATAAACAATAAAAAATTAGATTTCAGAATTCATATAGGAGGCTCTGATAACACTTCTTAGATGATTACCATTCTTGAATATAAAAATTAGTAAATTTCATTGATCAACACATATATCAAATATGTTTTCCCATGATCACCATATGAATTTCTGAGATCTAATCATTAAGGATATTTAGAATTACTTCAATCAATCAACCAGACACAAGAATCCAATCTGACCTGGTCTCCAAAGTCTCCACACCTACTCTAGGGTTCTCTACACCTCTCCCACTTCTAGAAATGTTACAAGATCATATCTAAACATGGATAACCATATAAATAGGGATAAAAAGAGGTCAAATAAACCCTAGGGGATGTGGGATCCTTATTGGATTCTTATCCTTAAACTTATGTGGACTATCTTTCTTAATTGAGTCAAAATTGTAATCAGGAATTCAATTATTTGATAATTACAACTTGGCACTCCATTAATTGTAACAATCTTTGTGACATATTACAATTGAACTCCCAATAATAAAAATATAACATTGAGGCCCTTCCTAACAAACCTTTTCACAAAAACTTCATTTCACTGTACAATATCCACCCATGACCCCAGGACAATAAACTAGTTACTATCAAACCCTTTAAGTCATTGGTAAATTATTTATAGGATGTTAATGGATCAATTGGATGTCAAAAACATTTATTATAAATTCCTTTCTAAAATACTTATATATTTAGTTAATATAATTTTGAAAAACATTTTGACAAACACTTCATCAAAATACTAGATCTAGATTTTTATGTCCAATCAATTCATGTTAACTCTAGACTGAATATTTCTCCCTATTATATGTGTAGTGGATTCCTTGTTGGACACTTATGTTCTTTAAGCATCAAGTCAAATATCCTAGCTACCCATGATATAGCCACCAATTAGGCATCACTAGTTGGCAGTTCAAAATAATTAACTTGAATAACTTAGAGAATCACAAGTCCCTTGGGTTAAAGGATTAGTCTGTAAGTTATGAAAATCATTTACTTTGACAATGAAATTTTACTAAATGTGTCCATTATGGATCCCTTAATGCATTTGAATTATGCATCTATATGTAACTCTAGAGTCTCACTCCAGTGATTGAGATTATATCACTTCATCATATGACAACTCTACATATAACAACATTTTAAGTGATGTGCCAAGCATCACCTATAGCTATAAGGTTTTAGTCCTACAAGAACTAGATAGTCATATCTCTCCACACATAATCCACGTGTCTGACATCCTACTATGTTACCTAAAGACCTTCTATCTCATCCCATGAGATCAAATAATCACCCATAAATAATATTATACAAATGTGATGATGGAACAAAGTACTTTATTATAAATGTCAAACAAATAAATACTATAAGATGTATCTATGATGGCTTTGTCAGGACACCTATTCTAACAGACTTATCTTGCCACATTAGTAGAAGTGTTATGGGACACTTGGATGTAAAGATCTGATGTGTCATGGGACACTCTGGTGTTAAAATCCTCTAGTTGGAAAAGACTCATCCTCGAATCTTACTACATACTATATTTCTTATACGTTTCCAAATGAAGAGCATCAATCATTATAACACTTGCAACTGATTTTAAAACCCGATCGAGATTCTTAGCAACACTCAATGTAGAGATGTTAATATGCATGGAATGGACAACACCACTTACAATGGAATCATAGGGGAAATCAGTGCATGTATTTATGATTAGATTAGGGGCATTCTCTTGTTTTTACATGATCCATGGAACTCCAGTGCCAAGACTCACATTCTTTCAAGATGACTCAAGGTTAAATGGAAAATTTCCAAGAGGTTCCATAAAAACATCTCTATAATACAAAGTGTTTCCTTTAACAAGACTAAACATGTCGTCATCATGACTCTTAATTTCATTATCATTGACACCACCTGTTACAAAGAGAAGAAGGTCCATTCGATTGGTTGCCTCTGTTGTTGTTCCATGTAGCATGAAACAAAATTTCAATGCTATAAGATGCAATTATATATATAAGAGAGCAACTTTAACCTTGTTTCCCATCAATGTGTGATTTCCACTAAAGATGTAGTTGACTTTAGAGGCATGAAAAATCATAAACTTTTACTCTGAAACTCCTTTATGAATGTAGGATTCCCTACTCACATAAGGGTCGTCAATACAAACCATTGGTTTAAGAACCACATCTTCTTCCCTGAACATTTATATTAAGGTTGCCAATTCTTGTAATTTCCTACTGGTTCAATGAGGTCCCAAACCTTTAGGCATGCACGTTTTCCAAACATTGGATAGCTAACAATAATTCTCCATTTTTCACAAACACATTTTGCACTTTATAAGCTATATGGATTCATTTGTGTGAAGATACCAAAGAATAGCTCATCAAGAAAAAACAATGTATAAGGGTTGGATCAACAAATGACTTTATATCTGTACTTCTAAAAGGAGTAGCAGGTCTTATTATAAAAGAACCCATATTCTACATTGGGTCTTCATTGCTCTAGAAGAAGATTGAATTTCTAGTAGAACTATCAACATATGTAGATAGCATAACATTGATTTCAAAATCCTTGTTCATCATTGAATTTTGGGTGAGAACTTTCTTTGTTGATTTGGGGGTCTCATGGAGTTGCTTTAGATGTCTACACTTTGATTCTTTTGAATCCCTATATTCATCAAGTGGTACTTTGTAGTTTTAAGAAGTTAGAATATACGGATCACCTGATGTGCGATCCAAAATGCTTCCTTCATGGAAGTGGTTGTTAAATTCTTGCTTAACATTGTGTTTCACAAGCATCAGCCTAATTGTAGTAACTTGTTGTAAGAACTCAAGACAAAATTTCTTTAGTAGTTGGTCAAACACCACAAGAGCATAATTCTATGTGAAAATTTGCATCTTTTCTTAAGAACCTAAGGGGTTCATATGTACAAACACAAAGTTCATCACTACAGTACCACATTGTTATCTCAAACATAAGATCCTCTATTTGGGAATAGTAAAAGTTAGAGGTCATCATTCTAATTAATAAACATACAACCCTTATAATCTCACGGCCACCATCCATCCAAGAAGAGAATTGAATGAGAGGTCCATTGCAAGAAATATGTTACTTTATCCTAATTCCCAATGTTCTTTGACGTTGTGTCAACATGGCATAAGAACTTAGGGATGCCTCCAAATTATCTCATGGAAGTAGCTTATTCCAACCTTCATCTCATCTTGTAGAGTTAGAGGATTTAACATAGTATCTATTTTTGCCCTTAGCTTTTTCAACAAAATCTAGTTGCAACAATTTGGCCCTTTATGTCCATATAATCCTCTAATAAACCTCTACTAAGAAACATATCACCCCCCATCATTTTCCGGTATTTTAGCCATAACCCTTGGAAAAGAATATATACAGACTAGAACATTTAAACAAACCAATGTTACCAGAGCATATATAGAAAATGATACTAAGATGAACATCAAGAATGTAACTCTCATAATAGTACCAAGATTTAATCAAAATCATACCATTTTTAAAGAGATGGATGACTTTACCAAAAGGGCAATCAACCAGCTCAAGAAAGCATAAAATAGCAAGTCCTCTATGTTGATTGAAGAAGATATCCCATAGTAGCATTGATGGTGAAGCCATAGAAATTCCATTCATAAGTGTATGTCATTGGAGAGTTCACATGGGAATAGGAGTTATCCCATCAGGGCCACTTGCATAGACACTAAGATATCCATTAATTGTTGATCCTCAATTAGACCAAGTGTATTCTAGTCCTTCAAAAGGATGCTTGGCTCCATCTGCCATCTTTGGAGAAGCATACACACCAACTTATTTTAAGCTTAAAGTAATGCCATTGGGTGCATCCTGAGTGCTCAATATAGGCCCACTGTTTCCAGCATTGTTGATGAGATCATACCTGTGTTGAGCTTTAATGGATTCATGATCTAAAGATAATCTTGTTATGATGACTTCATCAAAATAAATATCATAGGTTGGTGCTTTATAGTACAAATCCTAGAGATTACTTGCTTCTATTGTGATTTTTGTCACATTTGAAATATCAAATTTTGCATCTAGAAGATCACCTATATATATATATACATGGGTTTATATAAGCCTAACTTGGAACAACCCTCCAAACAAAGCCAAGGCTTCTTACATTTTCAAGATAACAACAATAGAATTTTCAGACTCAAATAACTAAAAAGCTTGACCATTAACTCGAAATACAACGTTTTAGAATATAAAAACAAACTTTGGAATGGGAAAAGTCACAAGAAACCTCAAAACCCACAGTTTCGAGTTAACACAGTCAACACAAACACATATAGAAAAACAATCATAACTTCTAGAGAACTCTAAATTGTACACCGTTTAGTGCATTAGAAACTTGACTCATAGATCTTTTTGATGACATATGGCTTGAAATCTAATTTGTAGGAGTTGGTTCAAGTTTGCCTCTAAATTTAGCCCAAAATTGTTGATTGAAACTATTTTAGAACCTTGTAAATGTTGATGACTTGTCTCACCACATCAATAGAAGTGTTATAGGACACTTGGATGTAAAGATCTAATATGTCATGAGACACTTCGGTGTCAGGATGTTAATTTGCAATGAAATTAGGTGTTTTGATCCTCTGTAACACAACACTAAGAATATCCTTATGTGCTTAATTGTGAGGTGAGAAGCAACATTTAAGGGTATTTTTGGTTGATACACCTAGGTGGCTACAATTACTAAAACACCTTACATTATTAAAGGCCTATTAAAATATTGTCTTGATATTGTTTCTTTCCCTTAGTGCTAAATCGCAAAGGAATTAAACTTTGAACATTTATTGAAAAGCTCTTAGTTGAGATCTTTCAAGTGTCATCCCTTTCCAATTCTCTTAAATCATGAATTTGATTTATCAATCTAACATTTCTTTTTTCTTTTTTCAATCCAACTACACATCTCCCACCATAACAAACATTGTGACCATCCTTAAGCTTGCCTATCAAATGGATTGGGCATATTTATTACTAGAAAAAAGAAAAAGAAAAAAAAAAGATAGACTATATTTACCCCATGTTTATTCTAGTTCTTTTTTAATCTAATATTAATTTTGAGTAGTCAAACCCAACCTGAATCCATACAAAGTCAAACTGTACATTATCCAATCACGAATTAGTTTACTTTTGGTCGATATAGACAATAATGATTACTAAACGGGAGCTTCTAAATACACCCCCAAAATTTCTCTTCACGCCCCTCCCTACATAAAATAACCCTCCATCTTATCCCCTTATCCACTATTCAATTTCTCTCTACACCCCCATCCGATCCCCTTATCCATTCTCTCTCTTTCTCTCACGTATCTCACTCCCTTCTTTTATTCTCATATTCTTCAACTCCCTTACTCCTCTCTCTCTCTCTCTCTCTCTCTCTCTCTCTCCCTTACATCTCCCCTCACTCCCCCCTCTCACCGTCGCCACTGCTGTTGCCACCGCCATTGCCGTCACCACCACTATCGTCATCGGATTTGGCATAGGTATGTATTACTTCTTTTTTTAAGTTTTTCATTTTTTTTGTTTTTATTTTCTTTTCGGAACCTTTGTTCGGCCATAGAGGGCTAAACAAAAGACCTCTATTTGGCCCTATAGGTCGAAATAGAGTATGGTCGAATAGAAGGTCATTTCGGGAGAAAAGAAAGTGTTTAAACAGGACATTTTCCTAATTTTTTTCTGTAAAAATTTGGTATTGATCCAGTGATGTATGAATATGTTATATGTCAAATATGGATGCTGACACCTCTCATTGTACTCATGTCTGATTGACGACATCGGCTAGGAGAAATCACATTGACCAAACCTCGAGAATGGCCACAAAACAATCAGTGTCTTTGAGTTACATTGACGAGACACAAATGTATTTATACGTCAAAAACTATGAAGAGACTGAAGAGTTTGAAAATTCCTGGAGCTCTGGAAGACCCTTCATTGCTAACGAGCTTCAAGTAATACAATGCTATGGCAATTTGGTAGCAACATGTATTACATATTGATTGTTTTTATATATTAATGTTATTCCATGGTACTAATTTTTAATGTTAGTTATTAATATTGTTTATTTTTATTATAGGAAAGGGAACCTTTGAAATGCATGTCCCACACCCAAAAAATAAAAGAGTGGGTACTAAAGGATCCTAATGTACAGAATGAGATGTTGAGAGGATTGATTGTTGCATCTGGCCTATCTCTGTTGATTTTAGCATCCTACTGGTTTGTCAACAAGGTAGTAGTGTCGACATTTGTGGAAAGATGGTATTCAGAGACCAATAATTTTCATATACCTTTCAGGGAGATGACCATTACTCCAGACGATGTCTCAACTCTCCTGAGGATTCTTGTCTTTGGTAGGCCTGTCTTATTACCCATCGAGAGGCTATCAGACAAAGATGTGATCATCATATTGGTTAACAAGCTAGGAGTCTTGCCCGAGCAGGCAGTGGAGGAGATTGCATGCATTCAGGGCCAGTCTATGCGGGTGGAGTGGTTGAGGGATTCATTTAGCTAGGTTACTGACTTCAGTGATGGGGCCCAGATTGAGTGTACAGTCATGACATATTTGTTAATTTTATTGGGCTATATGTTATTCTGTGACAAATCTGTGACATAGATGCCTGTGATGTACCTGAGGCTATTAAGCTATCTGGGGGCAGTGCAGGAGTATGCATGGGGTGTTGCAACGCTATCCTATCTTTGTAACCAACTCGGAACTACGAGTTAAGCTGGTGTTCGACAGATGGTAAGGTACATTACACTACTTAAGAGCTGGATATATGAACATTTTCCCTACTTTACACCTCATTGTAACATATATTACAGATGGTATGAATTGCGGGTGTACAAATTGACTCATTAAAAAAAGACTGGGCCACTTAGGAATAATTTATAGGCATTATGGGAGGCTATTGATGCATTAGGAATTAATGAGGTATTACATTAAACTTACATTTACTTACCTAAGTTATGTAGATCTTTACTTAAGTTATGTAGATTTAACTAGTAGCTTGATTACTTAATTAATGTTCATTTTAACTTATTTTTGCAGGTAAATTGGACACCATGTGTCAACAGTTGGGACCACTATCCATTTTCCAATATTGCATTCTATCATGGTTTGCTAAGGTGCCTTGATGTGATAGAGCCTTATTATCCAGACAGGGTGCTGAGGCAATTCGGCCAAGTCTAGTACATTCCTCCCCCTCCATTATCCCCACGTCGAGCTGACCATGGTGATTATGCATACATTGATCAGATCTGGCAAAGGTGGAGTAACCACGTGCTATGCCTTGAGGAGTGATCCACACCAGTTCCTTATCGTGGAGTGTACCTTGGGTTGCATGGAGTAGTATGCACATGTGTCCCACCTGTCCGTGCAAAACCCCGTGTATCTATCCACCTATGTGGACTAATCCTCCTAGAATAGCGCACCCTCGGTGTCAACTAATCCACGTGTTAGGCATGTAATAAACCTTATCAACCCTATCGTCGTGCATGGTCTTGATGGGCTTCCAGAGGACATGCACAGTACACTCTAGGAGGTTCGACAGTTGTTTGAGGAGATTGTTATCAATCCAGCATATGCCCCCATTGCTCACGATGCTCCCACTACTGCTTGTACCTACACTGGCCTCACGACATTCTTTTGTAAACGCCATAGGAGCAGGCTGTAGAGAGGAGAGAGAGGACATGTATTTTTATTTTATTTTATAATGAGACATTATATTTATATAGGGGATGACCTCGTTTACTTTGGCAAATTTTATTTCATTGATATAATTTATGAGCCAGTCGTATTTTATTTTATGAGTCAGTCGTATTGATGAATAATGAGAACTTTATTAAAAAAACTAAAATATACATTAATACAATACAAAGCTGTCACTAAATACAACATATCTTTATTATCAAAAATAAAAAATATAATATTACTAAATACATTAATCATCTAAATCTATCGTCTTTTGTGTGGCTACATCCAAACTAACAATGCCTCTGAATTCTTGTATCCGAGGTTGATATGTTGGAAGATTTTATCCCATTACATCGACATATCGATATTGATACCAGTTGATCGCTATAAGCGGAATATGATGACCCCACAATAAGAAAACCTAGAAAAATATGATAACATTATATAATGTTCAAAACAATTGGACTAACGACATAATGGAATGAGTAACAATAAATACCTGAATAATAGGATTTTCATTAACGAACCCGATAACAATTTCTCTCTAGATAGCTACAGGCAATGGATTTAATCTAAGTGGTAGGAAGATTAGGCACTGGTTCATGCTCAAGTGATATAGGACAACATTGGAACGTGATGTTATGAGATGTCTGTAGTCTGGCATGGTCATCCAATAGGCATATCTAGGACAATCATTAAGGCATGATAATATATGTATCAGCTCATCAACTAGCTCATGAGTCCCATATATTTGTTCATAATGTTGCTCATGACTATGCAACTCGTTTAGCAAATCCACTTTTAATTGTCACCAACCTTCTTCGTCAAATCCCAATAATTGAGTAATTCCAAAATTTTCGTTAGACATCATGTCTTTAACCTATCGAATATAAGGCCTTAACCCTGCTAAAAATGACTCAATATATAATGTTGACGTGTGTTTCATCACTGCACGAGTTTGAACTACATCCAAAAGAAACAAATAAACATAATATGTTAAATAAATGAACACATTATCATTTACATTATTATAAATATATTAATTACTTTTTCCTTCGATCTCCTTTTAGGTTTTGGTTGCTAGGATTGTAGCGGAGTGGCAACTGTAGTTGTAGTTCCTAACAGAGAATGACTATCCTGCAGTGAAGATAAAATTTTGAATATAGATGATTCACACTACATAGATGTGTTAATCTTCACATGTGGGTGACCTCGCATTGTCGACTTCACCTCTGGTTTCATAACGTGTAAACTAGTCGTTGTTACTATCTCTCTCAACTTCTTCAATATTTATAACTTAGTTATGGAATCGTGTTCATTAAACTTTTGCACGAACATCTCCACATCATTAGTACAATCCAATTCCTGGTCTAACTGGGTTGAGGTACTTAACATGTTAAGTTTGCGCTAATACAAATATATAGAATCAAGGGGAATTTGGCGACCTTGCCTTTGTATTGTGCAATCTCATGGGTGCATGACAATTTGTGTGTGCGTCAACAAGCATAACCACATGCAACATCATCAACACCAACACCAAAAAATTTGGCCCGCTTTATCTCAGACAAAATTATCTTCATTGCCTTTATGGATATGTTGTCTTGAAGCTCTTTAAATTTGAAAGGCTTGAAGTTATGTTGGACGACTGTCTTACTCTTCTTAAAAGATGCTTTTATGCTTGTATGCTGCACCTCAAACAACAAATGTATAGTTGTCTAAGAAGACTCAAAACCCCATTTACTCAATCCGAGTTGTATTTTTGGCCTTGCATAAGTACTCTCAACCTTATTTGTCATACTGTAACCAAAATGCATCCATCTATCTGTCTAAGCAACCAAAAATCTATATATACATCTAGCCAACTGCTTTAAACATATTCGAGTGCATTTGGATATGTGTTGAATTCCTTATTTAATAATGCGAGATGTTGAATGTATTACTCTTTTGTCGATGACAACAGCAATAGGTTCCAACTCATGATTAACTTGTCCCACATCTCTTTTGTCAAAAACTTCGTCTTATACTTTGCAAGAACATTCCTACTGATGTGCCATCTACACAATAAATGTGCAATAGTAGGAAACACTGTAGAGATTGCATTCATTAGAGCTAACTCTCTGTTCATTATAATAACATGAGGAAGAGCATTATTATTCATCAAACCATGAAAAATATACAGTGTCTATGCGAAGTTATCTTCTCTCTCATATTGGAGATATGAAAAAGCAATAGAAAATGTCATGTTAATGGATGTCAATCCATGATTTGTTTTGGTCGTACTATACTCCTGGATATGTCAACCAATATCGAAGTCTCTTCTTCTGATAGTCTTCTGGCATATGAATGTCCGTTGAGATGATCCGTAGCCGGAAGATTATGCACACCACATACTATTAACAGAATCAAATCATCATCAGTGGATAGCTTTTCTCCCTTTAATTCAAATGGACATTCACATTTCTTGGTACCTGACAGCACATGTTTTTTTTCCTTGCGTGACATCTTTACATTTTTTATACTCTCTGTACTACCCACTCCTCTCACATGCGAGGGTAATTATTGGTGTTCTTTTTAGGAACCACCATAATTTGACTTCTTAGTGACAATGACAAAACCATTTCTCTGCCCAACATTGACCGCTCACTTACATAATGTTGCTCAGCTCTTGAATATCTATATATAAAACAATAACGTAAAAATTGAAGCACAATAACTCAAATAATCATCATACAATAACTCAAAAACAAAATCCAAACAACTTTACTTCATGCGTGATAAACTCACTGATATAATCCTTTACCATCTCGGTGAAAACCTTGTTGAATTGGGTTAAAACATTACCCTCCAATTGAAACATCACAACAAAATGATCAATATACGCATTCGTAAAATAATTGTAAAGAAAAAAATAGGTCTGTTCGGCCTTGTAGGTCTGAATAGAAGGGTTTTGTTTGGCCCTACAGGTTTGAATATAAGGGTTTTGTTCAGTCTAGCTGGTCCGAACAGAAGGGTTCTATTTGGCCTTGTATGGTCAAACCAAGCATGAAAAAAAAAATTTACAAAACAAAAAATATGTATCGTGGAGTGATTTTCCTGCTTTGTTTTGACTCTTTGATGATCCATTGAACAATTACTATACTTTTAAAACATCATTTATCAAAAAAAAAAAAAAGCTATACTTTAAAACAATAATGAGTGTAAAAAAAAAAGAGAGAAAGGTTTGGTCATGGAGAAAGAGAGAGAAATGTTGGGTGGGTGAGAGTTTGATTAAGGAGATGAGGGTGTGAGTGAATAAGAGATTAAGAAGGGAGGGTGTAGAGAGAATTTTTTTTTTTTTTTTGGTATTTATGTTAGAAGGGTTAGAAGGGTAATTTTAAACATGGGTATTGATTGAAATTTTTAAAAGGGGGTGTGAATAGAAAATTTGGGGATGTATCTTTTTATAATTAAATTTGAGGGTGTATTTAGAAGCTCCCTTACTAAACACATCATCATCAGAGAGTTTATTTACCAAAATGCCTCCCTATGATTAGCCCACCGTGGGGATTTATCTAGGTAAGGCTCCGTAGACATAAGAGG
>JAOXJP010160131.1:0-12914 GCA_025762735.1 Platanus orientalis
TTGAGATGATATACTTTTTCTTGAGTCAATTTGGTGCAAGACATATCTAGTTCTTTATTTATTTCATTTAGAGAATCAACTTGGTTTTCAAGGTCACTAATGTACTCATAAGATTCTTTTACATTTAATTCTATAGTTTTGAACTTTCTTCTAAATTGAGAAATCTAGACACCTTGCTTTGTTTTTCAAGTTCTAGTGAAGAGTCTTTAAACTCTAATTATTTGATAGTTTCCCTAAGTTTGTGGTTCTCATCTACGAGTTTAGAGTTGGTTTCAAGTAATTCCACATCTTAACTAGATTTACTACTAGTGTTGCTCAATTAATTCAAGAGTTTTTTGTTTTCACTTTTAAGCTGAGTTATAATTTCTCTAAAGTGGATCTTTTTTCAAAGAGTTTGTTAAAGAATGTGGATCTATATAGATAAATCCATGGCTTGGAGAAATGTACTCATCCTTATTTTTTAATAGAGATAGTTACTCCTATTAAAGAATGAGGGTTTTGTGGTTGAGTTAGTTTCTTCTAAGTTGGCCATCTAATGTTTTCTATTCTAGGAATTTTTTATCTTTCCACTCCAGTGGTTAAACAGTTCGTGAGCAGCCTTGCTCTGATATCAATTGAAAGTCCAGTATTATTCCTAGAGGGGGGGTGAATAAGGTAATTTCATTTTTAATCTCCCTTTTTGTAATTTACTTAATTTTGATTAATTACAATGTAAGGCTTTTGATTAAGAAATTACTTCTTTATGAACCAATCATAGACCACAAGGTTCTATCATACACTACAATGTTACCTATAGCAGAGTGGGAACAGGGTTGATAGGTTCCCTATACTTATTTAATTAATTTTTTATTGTTTTAACTATAGTGTGCACAATTACAATGAATACGTAAATGATGAATTTAATAAAATGAATGCAACTATTAAAGACAATCACCAAGCACACACAACATAATAAGTTTATAATGGTTCGGCATAAGACCTATGTCCACTTTCAAAAGCTCACACCGAGCTATATAATTTTATCAAGATTGACAAATTACAATTAAAGCTAAAATTAAATAAGATCTATCTATTATACTCGGTGTCTCCAGCAAATGTGGTCTACACTTCCGGTGTCTCTGGTGGAAGTGCCAAGTCTACACTATCGGTGTCTCCAATGATAGTACTGGGTTTATTCCCAGTGTCTCAAACGGGAAAGGTCTACACCTTTGATGCAGTGCCTAGGTCTATACTATCGATGTCTCTGGTGGTAGTGCCAAACTCTCAGTGTCTCCAGCGAGAGCAATCACAAATGAATATTAAATTTAATCTAGCATAACATACTTCTTTAAAGGTTGATGATGCTTATACACGCAATGTGGGATCGCTCCTTTTAAGCAAGATGTAGCTTTCGAATCCCATTCGAGTTTTTGATGGAATAACTCTTGATGTAGGCTCTTAATGATACACCTTAGCACGAGCAATGAGGTTGCCTTGACTAGGTCTCTCTCTTCTTAATCTAGTGAGTTACGAGCACTTTCAAAGAAGATTGGAATCTCTTTTCAAAGCTTAGAGAAGATTGGAGCAATGTATTTCTTCAAAAATATTTGAAAGCTTTATACTTTGCTTTCTGGTGCTCACCCTAATTTATAAAGGGCTTAGGGCTTGTTGTCCATTGGATTAGAATTATCTATAATGGTTCTTTTAGATCCCCATTCATTATTTTCCATATTTACAAGATTTTATAGCCGTTAGACTTGTTTCTAGCAAGTTTTGTCACTATAGATTAATCTTGGATCGATCCTGGATTTATCCAAAGTATTGATTTCTCAGAAAAATGCACCTGAGAGTCTCTAGTTTGATCCTGGATTGATCTTACTATATTGTAAAGCCCTAAATTTATTCTTGGAGGGCTCTAATGTCTATGGGATCATTCCTCCATAGCCCAAGAAGGTTCATAGGTCCTCGAACCCCTTCCTTGGACCTTGAATTCACATACAATACTTCTATTACCTTGTTGAACTTGGAATAGTCTGTGAATGTTTCGAGATGCTTTGTGTGTTTTTGACTAGTTTTCCATAAGGTCTTTTGAAGATCTTGAGATTTTTCTTCATGTGGCTTGAGACCTCAAACCTCTAAAACTCAACTCATGTCTTAGTCTATACGGTTTTGTATTTTATAGTTCATGGAATTTATAACCTATTACATCAACAATTTTTACATTCTACCATTAGTGACTCTCAAGAGTATTGTTTTGGACAAATTTAATATGCTTGAAAAACATGTTCTATAAATTGTACCCACTTGGATCAAGCATTTTCTTATATATTATTTTTGAATTAGTCAATGTAAAGAATTGTTATATGTTGCTTCTATAGACTATGTGATTTGATTGAAATTGTAAGAGAATGATATGTACTGTTAGAAAACCACTTTGCCCATCAAGGGGAATTATTGATGGAACCCTTCTCACCTAGGTATAATTGGTGCGAACTATTATGGATCCTTATTGCTTGCCACATATGAGGTAGTAATAACCCTTCTCATCTGAGTATAATTAGTGCAAACTAGACCCTTCTCACCTAGGTTTAAATGGTCCAAACTGGACCCTTCTCATTGGGATTTAAATGGTGTGAACTTTTATATCTTCTGACTTGATTGTGTTCTACATTGTATTGGCTATGATATAAAATATGATCTGATCTGTTAATGTAAAGGTATATGTTATCACTGATTTATGTTTTATACATGAAACTGTAATTTTTATTAAATGCTTAATAATGCATAAGATTGATTTATAAACTATTATGCATATGAAATTATAAATAGAAAACTATTTATTTAGTTTTTGAAATTGTGCTAAGACTTGATCTACTATTTTTATAGTTTATTATTTACTTGCTAAGTTTGTCAAACTTACCCCACTCTGACACTACAGATGATGAGGAGATTGTAGAATAGCAGTTCTAGATAGAGACAATTAGAGACTGGATACCTGTTTATTTCAATTATTTGGATTAGAGACTTTATTTATTTTAGTTCAATTATTTCAATTTAAAGTTCAAGGGATATAATAAGTTAGAGATTTTATTATTTGATTTTAGTTGATGGACTAGATTATGTCAGACTATTTATTTAAATTGAATGAAAATGTTAGACATTATTTATGGATTATTTACAGGATTATGGTTTATGAGTTATAAGATCTTTTATAGGTAGAATTATAAGAATATGATTAATTATGTAATCATTGGAAATGGATTGATGTATTATTTTGTTGCGTAAGAATGTAAAGAAAGCGAAAAAATTATACCAGTTAAGAATGATTGAATGTAAAGTGAAGTCATGTGTTAATGTTGTGCCGAAATTCATGGCCCTATTGGTGTGGGTTTCAGGGCATGACAAATTGATCACCCAAGACTCAACCTCCAAAAGGTTTGTGATTCCCTTGAACCCTAGTGGCCTCATCTATTGAAAATTGTCAATCATATGGTTGTTGTTCTCAATAACCCTCCCCCGTGGTTGTTGCTCTTAAGTGACATGATCCTTCACTATTTCGGCCAAATTGCATATAGTTCCTAGCACACCTTCCATACTCTTTGTCTCCTACACCGAAGTGGAATATGACCCTCTCACACATCTCCTAGGTGGCATCATGTGTACTTAGAATTAAACAAATAACACACTTAGAATCTTAGAGGATTCTAGGGTATGAAAAAGAAATCAATTAATTGCCTCAATCACAATTCAATTTGAAATACTCTAGTACAATCTAAAATAAAGTCCTCAAAGATAAGATCAATCATTAATACAATATGATATATAATTTAATTCTCAAAAGTATTTTGTTATTTTCCATTCCATCATTCCTCCAATTCCAATATTCACATAATCACTTATCTAATATAGTCTACAGAACTCCAAATTTATAGTCCTCATAAGAGTTTACAGAATCCAAACCTATAGTTCTCATAAGAGTCAACAGAATCCAAACCTGGCTATTCTGATACTAAATTATAATGCCCCAAATACAGATTCGGGTAGGATCCGTATGTGTCTCGGGTTTGAATTGTTACATTAATTCGATAACCGATGTTCTACAATTTAATAGTCTTGTTTTTACACATGATTTCATAGTTCATTTCTTTATATTTCAATATACATTAATCTTATAGTCCATATTCTAAGTTCAAATTTGGCAGAAGTGATTAATGTATAATAGTTGACAAGAGTTCGAAATATGCACTACAACAAAATTAATTTTTAGCATCATACCTTTAGGTAGCGTTTTTGTAAAAATGCTGCATAAAGTGAATATTATACAGCGTTTTTTATGGAAAACACTGCAAAATAGAATAAATAAATATACAACATTTTCAAAACGCTATACAAACTTAAATAAGCAGTGTTTTTAGAAAATGTTATCTAATTTGTAATTATACAGCATTTTTAAGCGCTATGTAAAGAAATCGTAATGTCTGTCATGTGTCAACACAAAAAGATATCTCTTTGTGTTTTTAAAACGCTGCATAAAATTATAAGCTGTGTTTTAAAAATGCTGAAATATAGATATCTTTTCTAGCGTTTCCAAAATGTAGCCTAAGATAAAATGGTATGCATGGATTTTTTTCCCTCCCTCTTCTCCCATCTCTCTCCATGCGACAGCACCATCCTAATTCCAGTAAATCCCCCTCCCTCTTCTTGCTTTCTCTCTGCTCTCTCATCCGTTCTCTCTTCTCCTCCTTTACCTCCTCGTTGCCTGGCTCTTCCTTTACTTATTTTGGTCATCTGATTCCCCTCTCGTTTTCTTTAGCTGCATGTTCTCCGATTGAGAAACCCTTGGCGTGCTGGTTATGCTCACTATCATCGTCGTCTTCCTCACCAGTGTGGGGTCACTTCTCATCTACATGCTCATGGTTGGATTGGTGATCGTTTGCGCTCACGGCGCATTTAGGGTTCCCGAGGATCTATTTCTTGATGATCAAGAACTTGCCTCCAGTACGTAACCTCTCCCACCTCATCCCTTTCTCTCTCTCCTCTGCTCTCCCTCTTGCACTCTATCGCCTCATCTCTCTCTTTCTCTCTCTCCCCATAATTGATTATTGTTTTGTAGATTGCGTAACGCTTCCTACTCTCTCTCTCTCTTAATCTTTTGTTTGTTGTAACAACTATACCTTCATTGCATTGGAGCTCGTTTGGACTTATTGTTCTTGTCTGGATTTTTACGATGTGATGGCCCTTGATTCATGGGTTTTTCTCATTATATGTAACATGAGGTTCTGGGAAAAGTTTGAATTGAGAGGTTCTTGCCTTTTTCATTTTTGAATTTTTGTGTTGTGGATTGTAATTTAAAAGGGTTTGGGAATGAGTTTTAGAGAGATCTGAGGTTGTTTTTAGATATGGGGAGCTCGAAGGAAGGGGTGGTTGCTGTGATCATGGTGGGTTGGCCGACTAAAGGTATGAAATTGATTAGGATTTTAAACAACTTGTTTATAATTTCAAAAGTCATGATCGTAGATTTATTAGTTTAAATTTTATTCTTTGATTTTACCTTTTTTTATGCTAATAATGTTTGAATTTTGTAGGTACTCAATTTAAACCTCTGTCTTTGAATATTCCAAAGCCTATTTTCCCTTTGGTAAGATAACCAATGATTCAACATCCGATTTATGCTTGCAAAAGGGTATATTCCCCAATCCCTGTATAAATATGATAAGAAATGTTTGTTGTTTGTTGTTTATTGTTTGCGATAGTAATTGAGATTACTGAGGGCACTTATAGATCCCAAACTTGGCACAAATCTATCTTATTGGCCTCTATGAGGAGTAGGAATTTGCCTTGTATGTCTCTTCAATCTCTAATGAGCTGAAAGTCCCAGTCAGGTAAAATTGTGCATTACTTGCGCTTTGTTTACTTATGTGCTTCAATGTCTCATTTAATATTAGTTTTTTTAAGATAAAGAGCACAAGGTTTAGGTTCTTGGATCTTACCTCTGTTGTTGTTGCTGCTGTTACTAGCTCAGATACTTGAGAGAGGACAAGCCCCATGGTTCAGCAGGTGGGCTTTACAACTTCAAAGATTTTATCATGGAAGACAGCCCGGTTTGGATCTTATAGTCCTTCTTTCTATTTTTTATGTATTCCTAGATCTTTTAAATTATTAATAGTTTAATTCCACTGATTTATAATGAAAGAACAGTATGAGGCCATTTGAGTTCTTTTTCCTTCCAACACCAATGTTTTATCTCAACTGAGAGTATTTTGTTTTTTGTTTTCTTCCCATAATGGCAGTCGCATATATTTTTGCTGAATTGTGATGTTTGCTGCAGTTTTCCACTGCCAGAGATGCTTGGTAATTCTCTTTTCTTGACTCATTTGATACTCCTTCAATCATCTGTTCTATTTTTTTTCCTTATCTATGATGTTTCCTTTTCCTTTCCTAACTGCATTTGTCTGGAACTCACACAGTGCTATTCTATTTCTATTGCCTTGTTAACTTACAAATGGCTTGTTTATATTCTAACTGCTGTGTCTTTACCTTCACATTTAAAGAGGCCCATAGAGGATATGGTGGGATGGGAACAATCTTAGTAATCAAGGTTGGTCAATACCCATGATGCTAGGTTTTCTCTTGCTTTATGTCATTTTTCTTCACAGTGCTCAGGTTTCACTCTACTCTTGGCACAGGTTTCTGCTGAATCAGCTAACCAGTTTGGCGAGTTGGTGGCTGATCCTATCACCAATGAACTGTTGCATTACACAGAGAAACCTGAGACCTTTGTATGTATAAGACTGTAGAATCAGCACTGTTTAGCATTCAGTCATGTCATTTGGTGTTTGGTAGCTTTAATGGTAAATCCTGACTATTTACTTTGCTGTTTCCTTATGATCTTCTATTACCATGTTTTGCAGGTAAGTGATCGAATAAACTGTGGTGTCTACATATTTACACCTGATATTTTTACTTCCATCCAGGATGTTTCCACACAACGGAAAGACAGAGGTGTGTAATTGGAAGTCTTTGTTGATAGATTGTGAATGTGCTTCAGATAAAAGTTCCTGGCTAGTAAATTTCACTTTTTCTCATATATAAGCGTAGTTATCGGGCGTGTATGGCTCTAATACGCAACATTTAAGCAGAACAGTAGGAATTTGATTTTTCATCCCCCTCTCCCCCACAACACCCCCACTTTTTCAGATATTACTTGTATACGGAAGTGTTTTTCTATTTTTATAGGAATTGTTGAAACATTTAACCATGTGTCTAGTGTTTCCCTAGATACACCCGATAAATATTTGACATTTTCATGTTGGCTTTTATGATATATAGTGACAAATTTCAATAGTGTCACATTGACAGATATAATAATCTCTCTTAATAGATATGTGCTTTACATTTTGTTATTTGCAGCTAATCTACAACGTGTATCTAGCTTTGAAGCCCTCCAGTCAGCAACAAAGTACGTCATTGTGATCTGAAGCTCCAAATTTTGGTTGTTCTATTTTCTGATTCTTCAGGAATTACATGACACAAACAGTTACCATTTTCCATTCATTATGCTTGTTATGCCTTCATTATTCTTTTTATTGATTATATTTGCGTAATCTATTAACAGTGAATCAGGCTTTACTGGAGGACATGGCTCTAGAAAGAGTAGGTTTTTTGGGGGTGGGGATGGGGGGTGGGTAAAGGACCGTAGAAAGAATTGATGGGACTGTTGTGGCCAACCCCGAATAGTTGGGATAAAGTTGTATTGATGATGGTGAAGTGCTGCAAGATAGACTTTATATGTTGTTTTTATTTGATAGAGACAGTGCATGACCTTGAAAATGCATAAAGGAAGTATCAACTCATGGGCCATTTAACAAGAAATCATCAAATGTTTGTCCAGAAGCCCCAAAACCATTCATTCTGAACAGTTGACACAAACATTTGCTAGTTTATCGACCTTCAACTTAGCTAACTAGATGTGCAAAATGTTCATTAAAAAAAATGTGCAAGGCCCCTTCTATGTGCTCTTAATGAGTGTCACCATCTGAAAAGTGAAACATCCAGCAGGTACCTTCTCTGTTTTCACCAATTCATATTATCCAGTTGTCCACAATCAATGAGTCTAGGTAGCATGGAAACATTAAAAAGTAGGTCATCTTAAATAATATTTCATCTTTTACTGCTTAGGCTTCTCCACTTAGCACATCAATCAAAATAACAGACTAACTTTTGCCAGGGCTACTGGTCCCAAAGTTTCAAGTCCTACTCTCATTTTTTTTTATAATCCACTTTTATTCGAGGTTCATGATTTATTCAGTATGTGTTGGGAAGGATCTACTACTGACCGATTTCATGGTTCCTGTGTGTGTGTGTGTGTTTGTGTGATGCAGGACCAAAGCTCTGTGTGTGTGTGTGTGTGATGCAGGACCAAAGCCCTGAGACCAAATTGATGCAAAACCAAAAGGGTTTAATGGTAGGGTTTAGGGATTAAAAAATAACTGAGTTTTATAAGGTTTTTAATAATAATAAACTGTAATAGAGAAATCTGCAGTAGATAAATAGACAAGAAGAAGAGAAAAATAATCAACTAGAGTCACACTAGTTGAACCGGTCAGACCTAGGATTGAAAACATCACACCTTCCAAATTTCTTTGGCACACTAAAGACTGTAGACCTCGAAATTTCATTCATTTTTCAAACAATCAATCACTAATAATATTCTTAGTTATAAAGTGTATATATAGCTTTACACTCTAAACTTTCAAATCCAACTCTAATTAGACTTCTTAAATATGTAACTTTAAATTGGTTAATTTTTGTCACAAAATGATACCCTGGCATTATTTTGGGCATAACTTCTCCAAATCTCATCGGATTCTTGAGATCTTTGACTCTTTGGAAAGGTAACTAAAGAACCTTTTAAATGACACCAAAATCAAACCAAACGGAAACCCCAAAAATAAGGATAAAAAAAAGTGATGCAAATAGATATTTCACTTTCTTATGAAATTAATGAAACCTATTCTACATGGGAAAAAAATCCAAATGAACTAACAAGAAACTAACCTAGATTAACCCAGAACTAACAAAATTTCAAATTATTGTCAAACAAAAATTTTAAACCTAAAGTGCCCTTGCATAAGTTCGTCAATTTTGTGCATCCTGTATCATTCTCTTGTGGTTCAAAAAAACTCGAACTCGAGTTTTATAATGATGAATGATTAACACCATTGGATGACTATGAGAACTTAATTATGTAGCATATTCTCCAAAATGAAATCTTTGATGTTGAACTTTTCCATTATAATTCACTTGATTGACTTGGTTTAAAAATAAAAAAACTCATACTATGTTTTTTCAAATGGTTCATATGGAATCACATAAGGACAACCAACAATAGCTCATTAACTTTAGGGTAAATTATAGAATGACCCCTTGGACTGTCTAACAATATACAGTCTCCCCCTTCAATTATCAATAATACCAAAAATCCCCTATCGGAAATATTCTGGTTATAGAAGTGAGTATGGGTGTGATTTTACCATGATGCCCTTTATTTTAAATCTCATTTTTTTAATAAATAAAACATAATTTTGAAATATCAAAAATACCCTTAATGAATTAAAACCCAAATTATGTATCTTCTTCTTCCTCCTTCCCCATCCCTTCTTTTTCCTCTGCACTTGCTCCACCACCACTATTGCTGCTACCTCATCTATCACCACCTCCTTTTCCCCACCACAACCACCAACACTGCCGCTACCTCCTTCTCCACCACATTGCTACCTCCACAACCACCACCACCACCACCTCCTTTGCCCCACCACAACCACCAGCACTGTTGTTACCACTGTCACCACCACCACTACCTCATTTGCCCCACCACCACCACTAGCACCATTGTTACCTCCTTCCCCACCACCACACCACCGTTGCTTTGATGACCGTTGATCAAACGGCAATGGCTTTGATGATCATTGATCATACAGTGACAGTTTAATGGTCATTGATCAAGCAATGATGGTTTGATGGTCATGATCAAATGATGATGGTTTGGATGGTCATTGATGAAGTGGAGATGGCTTAAATAGTCATTGATCAAGTGATCAAAACGGTAATGGCTTGAAATGGTTATTGATCAAGTGGTAATGGCTTTAATGATAGGTTGGATGGTCATTGATCAAATAGAGATATCTTGGATGGTCATGATCAAGTGGGGATAGTTTAGATAGCGCTTGATTAAGTGATAATGGCTTGGATGTTCACTAAGACCGTTTGATACTTATCGGGGTCATAATTAGTAAATTAGACAGTCTGATGTGTATCAGGGTCTTAATTACTCTAATTAGACTGTTTAATGCGTTAAATGATCTTAATTAGTCCAATTAGACTGATTGATGTTACATGGTCTTAACTAGTCTAATTAGATCGTTTGATGCGTTACAGGGTCAGAATTAGTCTAATATGACCGTTTGATGAGTATCAGGGTATTAATTAGTCCAAACGGACCATTGGATGCGTATTGGGGTCTTACTCAGCATAATCGGACCATTTGATAAGTATCGGGGTTTTTATCAATCTAATTTGACCATTAGATGTGTATGGGGGTCTTAATCAGCCTAATCGGACCATTTGATGAGTATCGGGCTCATAATCAGTCCAATCAAACCGTTTGATGATTATCGGGGTCTTAATCAATCTAATTAGACCGTTTGATGAGTATCAAGGTTTTAATTAGACCATTAGATGTGTATCGGGGTCTTAATTAATCCAATTAGACCATTTGATGAGTATTATGTCATAATTAGTCAAATCGGACCGTATAATGAAGATCACAATCTCGATCATGTTTATAAGACTATTTGATTAATAAAGTGGTTTTAATCTGATGATTGGTCATTGAGATCATAATATGAACGGTCTCGATTGGATCTAGTATGTGCTCATTTTTTGACCATTGGATAAGAGTATTCTAAAAGATCGCACAATTCTGTAAGTTTTATGGGGATTGGGGTATTTTCGTCTTTATATGGGTCAAGGGCACCTTTGTCATGGTAAAACACTCCCATGTGCCATGAGGGTAGTTTGGGGTTTTAGAAAAAACTTTAGGTCACGTGATTCCTTTGACTAATGGTCAACAACGGACAACTAACGGCAAGGTATTTTTGAAATCAACAGTGTGAGTCAAAGGGGTTCCGTGGTATTATTGATAGTCGAGGGGGTAATCTGTATATTGTCAAATAGTCCAGGGGGTCATGATGTAGTAAATTCCTATGCCTTGTTCATAAGAGAAGTGTCAATTCCATTATCATCTTCTGTATTGTACACTTTATCCTTTAAACCATCGCACACACAATCATCAAACTCTTCTTATTTATTCTCTTCTACAACTAACTGCACTATTGGAGTAGGCTGTTGTAGCTTTGCTCTTAAGTATAGCACACATTACAAGTAAAATTCTGCTTGATTTGTCCCTCTTCATCAAAATAGCTTTCCTTTTATTAATGATTCTATTACTTGCCTAACACCACCTTATAATTTTCCAAAGGAACAATTTTGTAATCAACATCATCAATATAACTCCATTGTTAGACTCAAGGTTCATTGACTCGGATTTTTTACTCAAATCGGATAGCTCAAGAGTCAACTCAACTCGGGAGTCATTGGAGTCAAGCCAGGGAGTCACGACAATTTTTATTTTAGACAATGCACTAAATAGTTGGGATAAGGCTGTTTATTGTTGTTGTTGTTGTATAAAATACACTAAATATTTGAAAATATTAAGAAATTACATATAGTATTTTTGATCAAGTATTGTCATTTTATGATAAATATCAGCATTTTCTAGTATTATAACCTAAAAATCCAAAATAAATTGTACAAACTATTGATAGTCTAATAACAAAGCAAAGCAGACGTAACTAAATTCTGAACTCTAAAAAGCAAACTAAAGTAATAGTATTTCTATTAGTATTAATTTATTGAAAAACCAAAAATCTTCAAGGTTAATGCTTATATGATTAAAGGCTATAATTAAAAGGTAAAGTTTAATTTTCTCATCACTTAATCTTCGTTCTTCTAAGTTCTTTACTCTTTCTCTCTTCTAGGGTGTAAGAATATCTTTGGGTGCTCACATGTTGGATACTTTAGGAAAGAAACCCGAAGTCTAAAAAACATTAGGGCTCCTTATTGTGTTACAACTTGGCTTTAGGTCATTGTTTCTAAGGTTTACATTTCTTTATTTTTGTTTATAAACAAAATTGACAATATTCGACCGAGTCACATGAATCGGTCCGAGTCAAAGCATGACTTGGCTTGGCTGAGTCAAGTATAATTCGGAGTCAACAGCATAACTCACTCGCTAGGCTTTGGAGTTAAGTAAACTCGGGAGAGTCAAGTTAACTCGGCAAACTATGGTTTGAATTAAATAACAAAACCTTCTTCAAGATATCGACAGTATAGTCAATCAACAGCATATTGTAAGATCTCAACAAAACTTGTGGAAATCAGAATCTCTTTATACCTAGTGACTAAACTTTTTTTTTTTATTTTTTGATAATTAACGATGAAATTTTATTGAACAATAAGAAGAGAATTACATGCTACTAATACAACAACAAAGATGGAGGCACACTACAAACAGCTATCAGGAATAACACTACCACTATCTAATTAGAAGTTCGATTGCCTTTTATAATGGAAAAGACCTAGTCCTAATATTTAAAATCATTTTCCAAGCTTTGCTCATATACCAAGTTGATACATGACCAAGGCTGGCTTTGATATCAAACTGATGCAGGACCAAACCTTTGATTCCAAATTAAAGTAGGACCAATATGGTTAAATGATAGGGTTTAGGGATAAAAGAAATAATAAAGAAATCTACAGTAAAATTTATATATATATATATATATATATATAGAGAGATAGATTCATGCTAGTTG
>JAOXJP010160142.1:0-12914 GCA_025762735.1 Platanus orientalis
ATACCCAAAATGTCCTATGATATTTTATTAATTAACCAAAATGCCCCTGAATGGAAAATCTTGCTCATGTTATGTTTCAAGTCTATTCAATGACTAAAACGCCCTCCTCCTCAAGCAATTGTGAGGATTTTTTTAGTACCCAAAATGCCCTCCATTATTTTTTTTAATTGACCAAAATACCCCGAAATGGAAAATCTAGCTCCTGCTAGCTATGCTTTAGATTTATTCAAATGTCTAAAATGCCTCCTCCCTCATGCAATTATGAGGAGTTTTTTAAGCACGCAAGTATTCACAATGCCCTTTATTACTTTATTAATTGACCAAAATACCCTTGAATGGAAAATCTAGCTCATGTTAGCCAGGTTTATTCAAATAACTAAAATGTCCTCTTCCCTCAAGCAACTATGACTAGTTTTCAACACAAAGTACACAAAATGCCTTTGTTGTTATAGTAATTAACGAAAATGCCCCTAAAAATCTAGCTCATTTCAGTTATGCTCTAGGTTTATTCAAATTACTAAAATGCCCACCTCCTTCAAGCAACCGTGAGGAGTTTTTAACATAAAGTACCCAAAATGTCCCTGAGTAGAAATTCTAGCTCATGTTATCTTATGGAAAGAGTTAAAAAATATAACTAGTTTATCTCATCAAGTGATTTTCATAATAAGTAAACTACATTAAAATCTCGTAAGAGTTAACATAACATCTTTGCAGTGATTATCAAGGAACTGAAGGCCATATAGAAGTTCAAGCATGGTGAATACAAAGCTTTGGTACCCAACTTGCAAGACTTGGGAGTCCTTGGTGATGGGTCATAGAATCTCAATGCCACCTATCAGATAAAGCGCGAACAAAATTGAGCTAATTTGAGATTTTTGAATATTCAATCCAAATAGTGAAAATGAGATTTTGAATTCCAATTTCATTCATATATTTATGCATCCAAATTGTAGAATTCTAAATCTGCATAATTCAATTATGCGGATTTCAATTTTGTAGAATTGGAATTTCAAGGCCAATTCCAATTCCGAATCCAAAGCACCTTTAACGAAACTTGGACAATTCATTCCTAAAACAATGTAACATGAGTTTTTTAAAATACATGTTATAAAAGGAAGAGTAAAAGTCTTTGGGGGGACACAAGATACTTAACTAAATGGCTGGAACTTGGATTTACATGTGCTGATATTTTTCGAAAAAAAGGTCTCTCTCTCTCTCTCTCTCTCTTTCAAAAGTTGCGTTCTCCTTCAAAGATATGAAAGTTTTGCCTAAACATCAACTACACATGGCCCCACCCATAATTTATGGGCCGGGCATCTTTAGATAGGTAAGATAAACAATCATTCTCCAATTCATAAATATGACAGGTTTAAGTTGCCAGGAAATTCTGTGTCAGGGAGCACCATTACCACAGGGTTGTGGCCCCCACACAAAACAAAAAGTGCATGGGCCCACACCCTCCTTTGAGGGGGGAGGGGGAACAGTGCTCCCTGGACACCGAATCTCTAATGATTTCAGATTCTCTTCGGTTAGTTTGACATTTTTTTGTTAAAATGATCAGCTGTAGCAAATTTTGCTGTAGTTTTTTGTACCACAACAAAAAAGAGTGGATATTTTATCTTTCAACATGGGGTTTTATCTTGCCAGCTCATGTGTGAGTTTTGTGGCCATTTAATCTTAACGTCGGAATATGCCTACAAGAAAAAGAAGAAAAAAAATTTGTTAGTAAGACAAGTTTCAAAAGTGATAATAATGGAAGAAAAGGAAAATTGGAATAGGGAAGAACAAAGGACAGGGAAGTGGAACATACGCGTAATTAGAGTAATTGGGAGAAATTGGAGGGAAATGAGGAAGAAGAAACCCCAAAAGACAAGTCAAAATCTAATAAAAGTCAAAAAATAAAAAATAAAAAAAAAGGAAAAAATGTGACGAGGGGCTAGGGCCTAGGGCCTAGGGCCGTTCGGCCTTGGTAAATTGGACCGAAGGGTACATTGGCCCTATCAGTAGGGCCGCTTTTAGAAAAGTTTCAATCATTAAAGCCCAAACAAGTAGCAATGGGGCCAATCCAGCAGAAAAAGTAGTTAGAACAGGAGGGCAGACCATAAATTGCTCCCAACTGCTTTGCTTGCTTGACCAAAAAATTTCCTATTCATTCATACACTAAAATCAAAGATTTTAAGGACTCAATTAAATGGTTCAAAGTAGGCTAATGTTTTCAAGAAGTAACGAAGAAGGCATGTAGGAGACTATTTAGCAAAAAAGTTCCAATGAGTGCAACCAACTACGTTTTATCACCTTATCAAGTGATTAACCAAAACAGATCCGGGTATGGTGGTTTAATTCGAGATTAAACATAGTCAGCTATTTATAGGTACCACACACGAAACACTATCTTTTGTAGCTTTAGATTTCCACTTCTATTATTAAGGTTGTCCATAGGGAAAACAAGGCATGCAAACAAAACGCACTTTGGAGAGAGACTTCTGACTTTTGTAGTTTCATATTTCAACTTCTTCTACGTTGTGCATATGGTTGGGCTAGCCCTAAGCCCATGCTCAAGCTTGGGTTGATCTAGGCCCAGTTCAAGGCCTGAGCCCAATCTTATCAGTATTATATAAGAGGAAAGATCCTTTGTCCAGAATGCACTGTTTGCCCCCCCTCACAAGGGGTGTGGGTCCCATGCATTTTTTATGTGGGGCCCACACCCCCCTGTGAGTGGGGCGAACAGTGCATCTTGGACAGAACATTATTTTGGATTATATAATTGTGAGCCCCTGTCATGCCCCTGTGGAGCGGATGAGATCACAGTGACGCTTATTTCCTCCCTTTCCGACACTTCAGTCTGAGCGGGCTTGTAACAAAATCAGTAAAGTCCCTATTCCCGGCTTTGATGAAGGATCTGCTCCTCAAAGTCACCTTAAAGTGGGATTTCCTAAGGCCCTGTTTGGTTGCCTGGAAATAGAAAAGAAAAGAAAAGCAAAAATCTGTAATTTTCTATCATTTTCCTACGGTTGTTTGGTTGTCAAGAAAAAGAAAAAGAAAACTTATGAGTTTAAAGGGAGGATGTGTCAGCCCTAATGTCATTCCAACTTTAGGCACTTTCTAAGTTGTCATGTTACCACTTTTTGACACTGATGTGTCCGTTCCTTGGTCCATGTGCACACATTGAACACGGATTTTGTGTACACAAAATCCAGACCGATGAAAAAGAGATACAAAGGGTGCTTCTCTTTTTCTGCACACAAAATCCAGACCGATGAAAAAGAGATACAAGGGGTGCTTCTCTTTTTCTTATAAATTCTCTCGTCACACCATTGAAAGTGTAAAGAACACATTGTGATGTGCCGAGACATGATTTTATTTACGTCACATAATAACTCTTAGCACGAAGTATGCCTTGGAACAGCTCGCAAGAACATTTCCAAGATGTTTACCCCAAATGCGACTAGAAGATGTGGGGTGCATTTCATGCATGTATCCAAACAAAACCATAGTTATTATAACCTAACTCTTAAGCTTAATCAGATTAGACGTTTATCAAATTCACACTCACCAAAACTTTTAATGAGCCTGGTGCATTCTGTTGAGGTTTATTGAGTAAACACAAAACCGGTCGACCATGTTAATCCAGATCTTATGCATAATCGGTCCTATCCTATCCACAAAACAGCTTAGTTTCCAAACTGGAAATCTATACAGGTTAACCCAGTGGCTAGATTAAAAAAAATTTGTTAACAATCAACAAAGGATACTACTGGAGGACCTCACGAGAGAGGGTTTGGAGTCTGCATAGTAGAATACTCATATTTCATAGGGAAAGCTCATGTTTCAGGGCATTTAAAAATTATAATAATAATAATAAACAAAACAGTTAGGTACCCAAAAAGAGGTGCCAATGCCCCATTGCTCTGGTGGCTGAGGCATATGTCTTCCATAGGGAAGACCTAGGATCTAATCGCCCGGGGGGGGGTGAGCAGTGTAAAGTAGTATCGCCTGCTCGGGTTCTCAAATTCTCAGTTCTGACTGGCTCAGGCCAGTTCTGTTTCAAGCAACTGTGATGATGAAGTCTTACGTGGCCGTACCAAAAACAAAAAAAGACACCAAATTCAAAAGCACATCATGTGTGTCAGGATGACATGGTCACATAAGGTTATAAACAATTTGGATCCACAGAGCATTATTGTTCTAACTACAACTGTTGATAGAAGTTTTCATCGTTGTGGACAAGTACAATAGAATGGAAAGAGGAAAGGAAAAAAATACATCCCCAATAGGTACTAACTTAGCTGAGAAAACAGCGAAGAAGTCAAAGAGCATGTAGATGATATGAAAACTTACACATTATATATTCTACGCTGAGCTAATATATATGAAAACTAATTTTCAATGTGGAAATGGAAGCTTCGCGGACGTACGTTAAAACAAGAGTCCCAATTTTTCATGACTTTTGTAATGCCTTTGCTTCTTCTTTTTTTCTTTTTTTTTTGGATAAGATGTCTATGCTTTGTTTGGTAATAATGTCTCCAATGCTTTAAATAATCAGTGCATCATAATTCTAACGTCATCAATGATTTGACAGCTTTTTAAAATAATTAAATTTTTATAGTTTTTATTTCATCATGAATCCGTAATGAGGGGCCAATGAGAGAAGGAACGTTCCCAGATCCATTAACTACCATTTTACTGATTGCTTCATGTAAATCTGTCACAGTATTTTGATCTTCAGACGTTGACGGCGGTGCTGGTTTGTAACATCGCCCCTAAACAAAGCAGAACAGACTACTTGGTCCCAAGCTGGCCGGATTTGAACTGGAGGCCCATCCACTTTAGACCAGATTGGTTTGCTTCTAGATTGCATGCAGGGTTTGGCCTTGTGAGGCTTGGTTTGGGGTCTCGTTTTTCACTAAAAGGAGGCTTAGGTTACTCAGACTGTAATAATCCAGTGCAATGATATAATGTTGGGCTTGGATTATGTGCAAACGAATCTCGTGAGAACCGTGAAAATGGCACCAGAGGGGCTGACGTATCAGTACCAAAAAGTGATTTACACTTTTGGGGGGGCACTTATCACTTTTCGGTGCTGATGTACCCACACCCTGATGCCGTTTTCACAGTTCTCACAAGATTTGTTCTCACCTAATTTTTAGTGTATAATGTCTAAGCCAGCTTGGGCCTCAGAAGTCTTGAACCGTGAAAGTGTAGCCTTATTAGGTCCCTTAACTGGATTTGGTTTTATTATGGCTCAGCCCACATCCTGACCATGTAAACCCTAACTGTGCAACTTGGGAAGGTTGGATGGATTGATGGGCCAAACCCAACCCAAACGGTAGAAGCACCAACCCCAATGGACCTCAAAACTGAGCTTACCCAAAGCTAGGCCCAACCAAAGCTATATTTCTCAAACCATAACAATTAACAGTAAGCACTAATCCAAAGATGAGGAGACAACGCTGTTTATACAACACCCATACAAGTCATAAAAGATTCCTATATATATATATATATATAATATGTCATATCATTTACTCAATGATATAAGTTTATAAAAACATTAACAAAGGTGTAGGGTTTCAAATTTGATCGGATTACAATAGGCCTCAACCCAAGCACGACATCGATCTCCGTGTGTTTTTGCTCAACAATATCCACATGAACAAAATTGTCATGATCAGTAGGTCAGGTATGGACTGAACACTGAACCTTATCCACATTGCAAGCCTAGTGTACCCCTCGTAAGCAGATTCTTTCCTAAAGGATGCACTGAAGAATGCCTCTACTAAAAGACTTTCAAATAACACAGTTGCAAGTAGAACAACTACTACTAATATCGATGATGATGATTGTTGTTGTTGTACTATTCTTCCTAAGACGTTTTGCTATGTTAATATTGTACTACTTGAAAAGTTGAAATACCAGCTGTTGATATAATGATAATGAGGGTATAGAAAAGGTGAGGAGGGATCTTCTACTGTGACCTGAGGATTTGGTGCGACCCCTTAAAGAGCGCATAAGATCCACCCTGCATTAGGGCAAGACACATCAGTGTAGAAAGCCGAAAACTGATAAATCACCTCCAAAAGGTGTAAATCACTTTTCCAGTGCTGATGTGCCTGCCCCTGAAGCCGGGTGGACCTTAGGCATTTTTTAAGAGGTCGTACCAAATCCTAGCAGTTTGTTGTGCTGTTTGTATTTTAATTGAAGGATGACACATAGGAAACAGAAAAACACAACAAATGTTGGATCCTTTAGTGATCCTAGATGTCACATCATCTACAAAAACTGCCGAGTTTAGTAAACTCAATAATATGAAAGAGTAGATTTTAGGATCTTTAGATTGAAGTTGTATCATCGGTCTTCCCATCCTCAGGCCTACATACCCCCTTTTTAGGAGAATCAAGTCAGATGTAGTTCTACCAGACTAATCCAAGGCATGGAGGTGTCATTATCACGTTTCTTGATGATAGTCAAGGTCTTCCACTTATTGTGTAAGGGACCATCAGTCAAGCTAACCCTAGGATAGAACCAAGCACGGATTATGTCTTGTCTCTCAATGAGGTGCGCTCCTTAGAGAGACCACGATACCTCCCATACAACTTATTACCCTTAGTGGTCGGGTATGCCCAAAAATAAACAACAAAAACTTATCCAAATTTTAACAAAATTTTGGCAGAGTTTCCCCTTAAGAAGGTGGTCATTATATGTCACAAGTGAGTCACAAAGATAAGGTTGGTACCTCCACCACATTGTCTATTCTCTAAGGAACCACTGGTCCTATGGAGGTTTGGAGCCCAAAGACTCAAGCATTTTTCCTTCAAGAGGGTGGCAAATCCAAGTGCTAAACGAATTCTAGGTCCAAGGGAAAGAAAATAGAGAGAGAGAGAGAGATATTTAGTTGCCATTACGCAGATCCCACAACCAAATGGGCCTTCTTTCTTTCTTCTTCTCCTTTTCCTCCTCTTCCTTTTCTTCTTTCTTTGTCTCCCACTCGTTCCTCTTCTTTTCTTCTTGGACGAATGGGTTTTCAACCCATGTTATGGGCCTTATATATTGGTTCCAACCACCTTCACCCACTCTCATATGTGTCCACTTTCTGGTGGACATCAATTACACAGGTCCATTGCAAAGGGTCTTGCTTGCTCCACAAGCTTCATTATAGGTCAATTGGGCTTACCGCAAAGAAGCCCAGTTCTTCACGGGCAAAGTCCCTTCGCAAGCTAACTCCTTCGTGGGTCAAGTCTCTTGTAAGCTAACTCCTTCACAGGCCTAGTCCTTCCCAGTGCTAGGCCATGATGGAATTCTTTCACGATTCAAGTTCATTCACAATGTTGGACCCTGATGAGCCTTCTTCATGATGACACTCTCTTCACTATGTATCTTCTTCGCGATGCACCATTCTTCGTGGTATGCCATCATCGTGGTCCATCCCTTCACGTTGCACCTCCTTCGCAGTGTGGTTTATTCACAACATCGGTTGCCTTCTCAATTCATTTTCTTTGCAATCAACCCAAGGTCTTATATAGACTATTGTAAAGGAATTATGTGACTCACGCCAATAGTCACCTGAAAAGTGAAAAGTGCATCGTAAGAGTCTTTGCATCTAATCCCTTTACCTGAGCCCGTGTGTGTGTGTGTGTGTGCATAAGGTGACATGCACCTTGCTACACCGTAGCAACTAGTAAGAGTGAGAGGGCTCTCAAAAATACATAAGGTGGGTGTGAGGGATAACTTATTAACTACATGTGGTTTTCCTTTCTATCTGATGTGGGACTAAACCTAGAAGCAAGATTTTTGAAAACTTTGAAAACACAACAAAGAAAATGGTTTTAAATGGAAATCTTTTAAAAGGATTTTGATTTAAACCCCAGTGAGAAGGGTCTAGTTCTCAGCATTAAACCCAACTGAGAAGGGTCCAGTTCGCAGCATTTAAACCCAGCTGAGAATGATTATTACTACCTCCTATGTGGCAAGCAGTAAGAATTCGTAATAGTTTGCATTGATTATACCCAGGTGAGAAGGATTTCATCAATAATTCCCCTTGATGGACAAGGTGGCTTTCTAACAGTACATAGCATTCTCTTACAGTTTCAATCAAATCATGTGGTTCATAGAATAAACATATAACAATTCTTTACATTGACTAATTCAAAATAACATATATAAGAACATGGTTGATCCAATTGGGCACAATCTATAGAACATGTTTTCAAAGCAAATCAAATCTATCTAGAACAATACTTTTGAGAATCACTAATGGTTAGGTGTAAAAATCAACACCCTTCTTTATAAAATAGGGTTTAAGGTCACTAAGAATAAATCACAGATTAGCATATAGCTTCTTGCAAATCAGTAGATCATTACTCGTAGAAATTATTTAGATGATCAAACATTCTTATAATAGCTCTTATAATCTCCAGAAACAAACCCTATTTTAAAACTCTTGATTTTTCATTTAAAAGCATAGTTCTACATGTATTAACAATACACAACGGATTCAAAACAGGTGATAAACTATGTAAAATTATATAAACTTGAAGACCATTCACTTTTATATCATGTTCTTGTAAAATTATTTTTTTTATTTCAAAGCCTTATTTTAGAACTTTAAGCAAAACTAAAATCAATGAAAATGATTTAAATCCAGTTCAAAAACTATGTTTAATCTCTTTAAAATGGGGTAGTAGAGATCTAAGAACCTAGGAATTCAAAACAAAACAATAGTTTAATGTTCTCATACTTCTTAGTTGAATTACAACTTTGTTCCTAGTTTTGTTCTTTCAAAAACCCCCAAAATCCTTTAAACCCTAGCCGTTTCCTTGTTTTTTATTTTCTCCATATTCCTTTATCTCTTTTTGGTGTAAAATGAGGGCATTAAGGTTCCCTTATTGTATTTATAGTGTTTGGAGTCGAGTTAGGTGGGTCCCACACTTCCTACATTGAAAAAAAATAATATTTTCCTTGAAAAATCATAAATCTGAGTGTTTGGATCGATCCTAGATTGATCTAACACTATTCATGCAGTTTATTGAGACCTGAGAGGTCCTAGTTCGATCTTGAATCGATCCAAATGAACAAGTTCTTTTCAGTTTTTACCCATTCGCACTAAAATGCTCATAACTTTCTCTACACAACTCTAAATCGATCTCTGTTTGTTGGGTTGAAAACTAAACTTCAAGAAATTTATAACAAGGAATGGATCACCCTCTAATTAACTCTGGATTCGTGTCAGTGGTCCCAGGAAGTTACCCCAAATCTGTGGACCTGTCAGCATTGACACATTTTGAAAAAATGATCATAACTTCTTCTAGAAAAATCCTATTTACTTACTGTTTGTTGCGTAAAACTATAGACTTCCGTGCCTATTCAAAGGTATAAGTTTCACTCATAATTTCTTTCTATATTTTTACTGGTACCTTTCTAAAGTTGTGTCAATGATCAGATCAATATATGTGCATTTAAATGGTCTTATGTATGTACAGAACTTATGTGACATGTGTTAGCATTCTAAGTGTGACATGTGTATAGTAATATATGTATCATTGGGTGGGGTGTTATAGTATGGTACGTTAGAAGTGAAGGACGAGATAAAACCGGGTAAACATTTGGTTTTTTTCCCACTAGGTGTGAAGAACAAAAGAACGCTGTCAGTCGTACATCAAGTCCATAAAAGGAGTCTTAACACTCAGATCACTTGTATGTCTTTTGGTTCTATATTGGATCATGTATTACATTAAATCCTATGTATTCATGTCTTTCTTTACCATTTCAAACAACTATTTACCATTAGCAAAAAGAATAAAAAAAAAAAAGCTATTATTTATCATCTACTTTTCTTGTATGTTTTTTGATATTTTCAACTTGTACCAATAAGTACACTCTTCACTAACATAGTCAATGGTCATTGCATCCTCTCACTCCTCACTAGTATAATCAATCATCTTTGTAATTAAAAACACGATTATCTCTCCCTAAGTTGCAGTTACCTTAGATATTGTTTCTTTATGTATATAAAACTAAGTCTATATTTTTCTCGTGACCTATTTTTTTCTTTAAACTCATCAAATCATCTTCACAAGTATCCCTACCAAATACTTTTTCAAGTCAATTAATTAAATATGAAGATCATTCTTCTTGTGTATAAAATTTTCATCAATTTACTAATTAAGAAAATAACTTTTGTCATCGATCTCTCTACCATAAGTTCAAATTGATTTTTTAGATAATTTAGTTTCATGTATTAGACTATGGTCAAGTACTCTCTTCCAAAGTTATACGGTATGCCTTATGAGCTTCATCCCATGATAATTGGTGCAATTATAAATATCTCAATAGGTACCATGATTTTTTATCTCCATTAAATTGACATTCTCTTTAATGTGATGATTTTGTTGAACTTCTAAATTAACCATGATAAATTGTCATTTTTCATCTACTTTCAAACCTCAATGGAGATATCATATGATCTTAATACCTTCCTTACCTTTATATGTATTTCTCAAAGTAACTTTAATTTAAGAAAAAAAATATGGAAATCAGTTCCCATCTTTATCTAACTATTGGTGATGGTCACAAAATTAGGTTTTGAAAGGAGATCTGGTGAGGTGAGAATTCTCTATCATCCTTATTTTCTGGGCTCTTTCATATATCCTCTCAATAGGAATAATATACTTCTATATTCTTTTCTTTTCCAATGGATCTTCTTGGAATTTGTTGTCTTCTAGGGATTTGTTTGAGTGGGAGGTTGACTTTGTGGCCATTTTGTTGGATCTCATTAGGGATGTTTAGTTCTCCTATCTCAGGATCAAGACAGGTCTTCTTAAACTCTTGGGTCTTCGGGTGTTTTCTCTTCCAAATCTTTTTTGGTTGTCTTTGATTGGTCCCTAATGTGGCTTCTCCATATTTTTCTAAAAAGGTTTGGATTGGTCCTTTCCCTCATCGTGTTTGAGCATTTATCAAGATTGCATCTCTTAGTAGAATGAACAATGCAGATTATTTGATTTAATGAAAGTGGCCATATAGGATGCTTTCACCTCATATTTGTGTTTTTTGAATGAAGAATGGTGAATCAAGTAATCAATGCTCCATTGTGATTCTTGAGGATCATATGGAACTTTATTCTATCTCTTATTTCGTTAGCATGGATTGTGCTTAATTGTTTGACTGATCTAATCTAGCAGTGGAATGGTTGTTTCTTGGGCCCTTGGGATAAGATATTTGTGTTGGTGGTTCTTCAGTGTTTGTTGGGGAATTTGGAAGGATAGGAGCAAAAGAATCTTTGAAGGGGAGAGCAAGACTCCTATGGAAGTTGTTGATTTGGTTTTGTTTGAAGTGGCGTCTTGGGTGTTGGCTTTTCAAGAGTTCATTGATTTTTCTATCAATGATATTGTTAGGGATTGGGTTTCTTGTCTTTCTTCTTTGTTGCTATCTTGTGATTTGTAGCTAGTCTTGTTCCCCCTTTTGTTGTTTGTACTTTTTTTTGATTCATAAAAACAAAATTCATCATGTTTTCCTTTTTAGGTTCCACATTTATTTCTCAGGTAATAACTTTCTCATTGATTTTCTTTTCATTTCTTAATATAAAACATTTAAAACCATGAACCTATGCTATGTGGTCATGCTTTCTTCAAAAAATAATATTGCAATCCTTACATGTTGAAAGTTCTATTATTCTCATGAGAGGAAAAAAAAACTTTTTGCTTCCTATTTAATTCACTTTTAAAATTCATTAAATGTTATTCTCTTTTTGAAGTACATGTTTGATGTTGTAAGATTATACACATTTACAAATTCTAGATCATATATCTTACCTTACCCTTTCTCTGAATTTGTATGTTTCCATTCTATGAAGCGGCTCCTACTAAATAATGATAAAAAATATATATTATAGATTTAATTGTCTTGGGAAGAAATCCATTTTGTTGGATGATTGAACTTAAGTCCAATTCATATATTTGGTCTAAAATATTCTCTGCATGGTACATATTGATTCTTGAGGGTAGATATAGCTCACACCCTGTCTAGGATGTAAGTTGCACTCTCATGATTATTGTTGAATTAGAACTATCTAAAGTATATACATCATGCATCCAGACATGGGTGACATGTAGGGTAAGATACTCCACTCAATTATTTTGTTTCCGCTTAGGATTCCTCCTAGGTTGAATTCAATCTGAATGGATGAGTCCAAGGTGGTCCAACTAGCTGTTTTTTTTATGAGAGGGTGGCAGAGGGCCCCTTTAGAGAAACAGAGATACTCTAACAAAAAAGATTTGCATTTCCGAAGTCCAATGTGACTTCAATGATTCAGCTATTGCATATCTTTCAATTATTGTCATGCAACTGTATGAAGATAATATATCCATCTTGGGCCATGGGTGTTAATACATAAAGATTGATGTGCGTTTTCCTTTTGTGTTTTCTTATGACATATTGTGTTGGATTGGTGAAATTAGGGAGTTGAAATGAAATTTGGGGTGTAGAAATGATGTTTTTGCCTTTTGGATACAAAACAAAAATGGTGGAAATGGCATTTCAAATTTATATCGAATTAGATAGCACATTTCTACTAATTTGACATTGTTAAGAGATTTGTATTATCTATCAGTTCCTCATTTCGAGATCAAGAAGGAATCCAATCAACCTGTTGATTTGAATTTGTTACAGACAACTTAAGTCTCAAGAAATGAGCCATGATATATATATATATATATTAAATGTTTTTATTTTTTGTGATAGTTGGGGCTGATCCAGATCTTATAAGCAATACTATCTGATCCTTTGATTGGGATTAGTTGGGTTGGAAATCCCGATCTTATATATATATATATATATATATATATATATATATATATATGTGTGTGTGTGTATACTCTCTATCATAAAAGAAACGATAATGGAATATTGTTCTCACTTTTGTT
>JAOXJP010160153.1:0-12914 GCA_025762735.1 Platanus orientalis
GTATGGTTGTAGTCATGTTCTCATTCTCTAGGATTGATGCTACTCATGGCTCCCCTCTCTTTTCTTTTTCCAGAGGTGTAGTTGCAAACTTCCTCTCTCCTTCAAGGTATATCTTTATTCTATTTCTTTTAACTCTTAGTTTCTCCCTATGTTTTTCTTTCTTTCTATATTACTCTCTTCTCATTCTTTCTGTAATTATTTTTATTTCTTCCTCCTTCTATTGAAACCTTTGTTAAAGAACTTTTTCCTTTTACTAAAATTCTTTGATTTGACCCATCAAATCTTATTGGAATTTTATGAAATTTTAACTGTAAAACCCTAAAACATGTCAAAAACAGACATCAAAATTTCAGATTTTTCTAATGCGTTAAAAGAACATTTTGGTAATTTTTGGATTTTTTGTCTAAAATTACAAAAATAACATTTTGGGTCTTTTTCCTTTATTTTCTTCTTTTCATTCTATATTCTTCTAAACTCTATTTTTGTGATTCTATTATCTATTTTCTCTTATTTTGTGGCTACTTAAAGTGCTAATTTCAATTATTAATTTATTTTACTTCTATATCCTTTATTTTAAATTATTTAAGGCTTTAGGAAATTATTCAACATCATTTTTTGGTATCTACCCTTTTGTACTTCATCAATATCACTTTGTTTTTGGGATATTGTAGGAATATAGTCTGATGAAAATCTATAAGATTAGGATAGTGGCCTTTGAACCGTATGATAAGAGAAGGTCGAGATGAACTTGTAGGTCTTTATGAAGAAAATGAATTTATCCTAATAGATGTAGAAGAAGATGTAAGTTTTATTCTAATATCTCCTTTTGGGGTTTGGATTGTTTGTTCGAGTAAAAAATTTTGTTAATTTTCTTTCTTCTTTTGTTCTTCTAGAATCCTAACTTCACGAAACTCACTTGCATTAATAAGAAAAATAGATACACCGAATTCACTTGATTGGGACACAATGTGGATATAGGAACCATAATTATAGTGATTTACATAAGTGATGATACCCAATAGGGTTCAGCAATAAATAATGGGGCTGTGCAGGTTAGAAGAAGGCTTAGGATGGGCTGAGCTTACGGGTAAATAGTAAGCTAACCTGGAGAATATCTAAGACCGGGTTCAGGTAAATAGTTAAGAAACATGTTTGTGGAGGGATTAAACAAGGAATTTGCAACTGCTGTAACAAGGATTGAACAGTATGGAATTGGGCACGTTTATGGTATCGGGTAGTGTCAAATAGGACCAGGTGTTAGCTCTTCAGGTCTGGTTTCTGGGTTCTGATTTGAGGAGGAACAACAAGTATGTATTAGTGGTTATAATTCTGGTTCAGGATATTCGTCAAACAGGGAATGAGCAATAGGATTTAGGTGTAACTGATGGAGTATAACAGGAGCTGATTGGGGCATAACATGAATTAGACAGCAGGTTTATTTAGGCTTAATACATAATAGAGGCTTAAAACGACAGGTATAAGATGGGTTAAGCGCAATCTGTTTTGGCACTGAAATCTGAAGCAAACAACGTGCAGGCCACGTATGGAAATAGAGGCCTGATTTCGATGGGTTTCATAGGGCAGAAAATGGGTTGTTAAAGGGCTAAGTTTCAGAGGTTTATAGGACTAAGAACTTGGATGGTTGTAACCACAGGTTATACGTCAACAAGGATTGGGATTGATGATGGAAAATAATGGAGGGTATGGAGAAAAGTCTAGGACATGTTGTGGTTCATGTACTTGATCAAGAAAGGGTGTTAATGAAAGAGATTATTGTTTTTTAATGGTTAAAAAAAAAGACCCAAACCAGACAGGAGAACAAAGAATAAGAAAGAAAAGAAAGAGAGGAAAGAAGATAGGAAGAAGATGATGAAGAAGAAAGAATAAACGTACCTGTGAGAAAATCCCCATATCACGCACCTTAGAAAACCGTACCAAGGGAGCAAGTTGGCACAAGAACTTGACTCTGCACACCCAAATCGTGGAGCATAAAACAGAAATTCTTTATTACCTCAGTCATGGTCCATTACTGAAGGTTAGGCCTCTCTTTTTAAGAGCTCAAACCTTCTAAAACCACAGCACACAATTTTCCCCTCCCTTTCTAATTCTCTTCCACACGTTTTGGTACTTTCCAAAAAAAGATTCTAAACTAAACTAAAAACTTCAGTATGTGTCTTCATATATATTCTTGTGCATCCTCATGTGTGAACCCCCCTAGATCATGTGTGGGTCCCACCTTACCTCCCATGTCTTCATCATATAGTACAACTACTCCTACTATTTAGTTACACCTTCTTCTATGATAAAGTAAATTGACAGATGATTTGATCAGGCCTTTGTAAAATCTGCTGAAACTCTATTTTTATTGCATTGAAACAGCTCCCTTCAAGTAGTTGCATTCACCATCAGAGCACTTTCAAGTTCATAGCCTATACCTTGAGCACTTCAAACCAGTTATCTCCAATAACCATTGTTGAAGATGTGTTCATGTCCTCTAATCCTTTCAATCCGTTCCTTCATGTGATACCAGGTCTATCATGGCCCATCAGAATGGTCCGTCGGTATGATAAGGAGCCCATGAACTATGCACATGTTTTCCTGCTTGGTTATAGTGAGACACGTGTCAATCATCAATGTAATTCTTTAGTTTTGGTTTTCCACTAACAACGTGCCGCATGTCATTCTTGTACCGGCCGGATTTAAAGGCATGGACGGCTATGTGTCACTATCACCATGGTTTACTTAGAAATGCGGTGAACAAGTTCTCTTCTAATTCTTCATCTTTTCTTGATGATTACTTGGGTTTTGAGAGTAAAGTTCTAGAATTTGATCTCTTTCTTTAAGATCTATAATTTCTCTTTTTGTTTCATTCATAGTAATATTAGCTGTTTTGGCTTGTTTTCATAGTTATTTAAGAATTTTTTGAAGTTGTAATAATTTTTGTAATATTGGAAGAAAGTTTTGTAATTGTTTTTCTTTGCTTCTATTGATTACTTTAATCAATTGTTGTTTTTTGTTTCAAGAGTGAATTGTTCTTCTAAACTTATAACATTTATCTCACTATCACTTTCATTTGAAATAATTTGACATTCTTGATAGTCACAAAATTCATTAGAAGAGTTTTTCAAAGTAAGAAGATGATTCAATATTTTCTTTTCGGCTGGCATCCTCTTCTAATTTATTTACTCTTTTAGAGTAACATTTATTTGCTAAATGACTTTTCGTGGTATTTGAAACAAGTTGGAGTTTTTCACTCATTAAAAGGTTTTCTTACCGTTTTGCTCTTCTTCTTTTTTATAAATGTTTTTCTCTTATGATGATAACTTTGAGGTTTATAATGTCATGTCTTTCTTTAAGATAAGGTGGATTTTCAAATCCAAACTGGTAACCAAAATTGCCTAATTCTTGTCTAGTATTTCTCCTTTGATTTTTGAGCTGTTCTTTTAGCTTTAAATCATTGCAAAAATTTATTCCTACTTGATTGATTTCTTGAATTAATTCTTCATAGGTTTGTTCATTGTAGTCAACATCTCCACCTTGTTCAGTTCTTATAAATTTCTTAACTTTTTCTGGAAACAATTTAGGTTGTCCTAAAACAAAATTTTCCTTCCAAAAGTCTGCATTAGCAGTGTAAATGAAAGACTTTGAATAAAAAGGCATCCTTATACCACCTAAATTCATAAAGTGTTTTACATGTAAGATTTTGGAGTTATTCTCTAATTTTAATATTTCTATCAGCTCTTTTGCCAAATATAATGTTGACAAATATTTATAATTAGAGAGTAGGATCCATTGGGAATTCTTTGCCCTTGTTCAGTTAGGACAGGGTTTCCAAACCATCTACCAGGAAACAGAATACAGAAATCGTAAGGGTAGAGATTGGCATATTCAAGATTAGGACTCTACTTTTCATGTTCAGGGAAAGTTTTTTGTTTGTTTGTTTTTCTTTTCTTTTCTTTTTTGTTTTTTAAATCTTTTTTTCTACTAACATACATATGAGATAGTTAAGGTTATATCTCACTTTTAAGCTCTCTCTCTCTCTCTCTCTCTCTCTCTCTCTCTCTCTCTCTTGACAATTTTACCTTATTTAACATATTTCCAGCACCCCTTAGTTACGAGACCAGCACTGGGTAATAATGACCTTATTTAACATACTTCACTAGTTTTTCCTGCTTACCTCACTGACATCGATATGTATCCAATTTGGGGTCATCAATATGCATATCAATAAATATTACGAAATAAAAAATATATGCATACCAATAAAGATTTTTGAACCGTGCTTGGAGGTAAATGAACAGTTTGGATGGATGAAGAAGTTAGTGAAGTTGTCAGGATAATAGAAGAGAAGATACGTGAAATGTTGGGGTATTGACGTAAATAATGAAGAATTTGGACAAGTTAGGCTACAGCAAAGAGATAGGTATTGAAAAAAAATAGAAGGAAATTGGAGAGAAATAAAGGGTTAAAGAGATGAGCTTGAGATATTGAGCTCGTAAAGCTTGTGCTTCAAGGTTCTGTCCAAATGGAAGCCTGAGTTTCCTGTTTGAAAGGAAATGGAAAGAGAGTGAAATAATTTAACGTTACTGATGTTGTCTTGGTATTGTTATTTCAGTATTCTACATACATGTGCACTACACTATAAAATATGAAAATTACTTAAATCAAATAAATGAAATACTTACTTGATTCGGATGATGAAAACTTCACTGTGTTAGAAACTATGTCCTTAAGACAGATTCGTCCCTTGCACTAGTGTTAACGATCAAGTCGGACGTCTACCTCCCATGATACAATGATCTTCAACACACAGAAGTAGCATTACAATCTATGTCTAGCGAACCAACTCGTGCTGTACTTCTCTCTAACATTGATTCGGATGCACTATGAAACACTAATGCCTTAACCGAAAATTGAATGATGAAATGTACGAAGGAAACAAAAAAAAATAATGATGTTTATTTATTATTAACCCAACCCAACTTGGCTCGGTTTGGCACGTGTGTGTGTGTTTTGCCTATGTTGGCTAGGTTTTTAATATAGGCTTGGCCTATGTTGGCTAGGTCTTCCCCCATTCACAAAACAATGGTGGCCCTTGGGGCCCAAAATTATGTTCACCATTAGTGTATATGAACACACATAAATTTCTGGGCTAGTCCATGTGGGACTATTCAATTTCACACTTATACCAGTTTTACCAGTGATCAACTGGGCACTTTTCGAGACAATTTCTCATTCACCTATTGACGGTTTTGAGCATCCAATCATACGGAGTTGTTCTACTCATTGAGGTGAACACAAACCCATGTGGATCCACCTTAAACGACATGTGGGTCCCATTTTTATTTTGGCTCAAACATAAACACCCGATCAGATTTTACACAGAAATTTGGGTGTTTTTCAAAACCGTTTCCAACAACCGATGTGGCGAGGGAAAAGGATGGATACAATAGAGCATGAATTCATCTGTTAAGGTGATTTAGGAGAGGTTAAAGTGGGACTTAGTTTCTATGATGAATTGATGATTTCTGAGTGGCTTTAGTTTTGGATTTTCTGCGTCTCTTATGTTTGTGTGAATATGAAAGACAGTAGCTGTTCAGTTTGGGTTGTAGTGTTGATCGAGAAAATCTCTCTCTCTCTGAATGACCTAGATTTGTTGTAATTATCTTTTGGTGAAAATACCTTATTATAGAATTTCATGGTTCAGATCTTGTTAAAGTATAAAAGGAAAAATTGGCAATCAGACCATGAAAATTTGAAGGATAAATACCAATCCAGGCCAGCTGTGGTAATCTTATAGTTATATATAATGATGGATATGAAAGTTCTAGAATGAGGAAAAGCCACTCCTCTGTGCAACACAGGCTTGTTCTGATTTTATTTGTTTTTGAGAAACCTGGCATGAATATAATCACCCCCCCCCCCTTTCAAATTGTGGTTTCATTGTGTTTATCCATTATCTGATAAATTCTTCATCCAGTATTAGGCTCGTTGCCCAGACATTCCAGTTGGGAATTACCATGTTGAGCAAGCATTCATCCACTGATACTCATTTGTCTATAGCATGGTTATAACTGAATATCTAATCATTTTCCTCTGTAACTAGTGTGGTCGGAGACACGTGTGTGGCGATGGATGAGTGGGTCCAATACCAAACTGCCAATACAGCTCTTGATGATATTCTCCCATGTGTGGACAGTGCAACTGCTAATGATACCTTGTTTGAAACCAAGGAAGTTACTTTCCAACTTGTCAATTTGGTGAACCAGGTCATCACCAATGTCTCTAACATTAACTTTGCACCCAACTTCACACCCCTATATTACAATCAATCTGGTCCTCTGATGCCTCTCCTCTGCAACCCATTTCATCCGGATATGACTGATAGGAACTGCGACGCTGGTGAAGTGGATCTCAACAATGCAACACTGGTAATTGAAAAGAGAATATGACTTTTTAAGCAAAGAAACAATAAGAAAAAGAACTATAATACCATGTATATCATGCAGGTGTGGAGTAATTATGTCTGTGAGGTATCACCAGCTGGGATTTGTACCACAGTGGGCCGAGTGACCCCCGATTACTACGGCCAGATGACAGCTGCAGTGGATGTGAGCAATGGGTTGAATAATTATGGTCCAAACCTAGTTCAGCTAGCAGATTGCACTTTTGTCCGAGACACATTTGTGGAAATTAACACAGATCATTGCCCTGGTCTGCGTCGATATAGTAAATGGATCTACATTGGGTTGGTGATGGTTTCAAGTGCAGTGATGCTCTCTTTAATCTGCTGGGTACTCTATGCCAGAGAGAGGCGACACCGTTCATGTACCAAAAAGCTTGATGCTAAAGAGCCTTTAGAAGGAGAGAAGGGCACATAGAGAATTCTAGTTTAGTTCATCTCTTTAGGTAAGTTGGACTGTTCTCATGCAATTTGGCTTTAGGCCATGTATAATTTTGCTGTCATTCTGATCTGTGTGTATTATGTTAGTTTTCCTTTCATCTGGGCTTGATCAGTATGCAATACAGTTATTAATTTATTGTAACACAGTATTAAACTGTTTGATGAAGGAATGTTGGATTAGATCATTGATATATTTTTCGACCAAAAACCATTGGACGCGTGGAGTCTGAAAGCTGTTAACAGTAAAAAGGCATGCACATGGTAACACTGTGGCCATTATCTTGATGAATGTATTAGCTCCTTAAATCTTGACTAAAGTTCCAATTTATTACCTCTTCCCTCAAAGCTCTTATCAGTATCCATATTATTAATGAAAGATATAAGCAGGTGGGCGGCTTTGCTCTCTTTGTTATCAATTTGTTTATTGATATATCCGCACCCTGGAGTCTTGAACAAGTAGGATGGGTTCTATAAAAAACTGCCTTCTCTGACTAATTTCTAGGTGGAAAATAGTAGAACTGGGGTCCTAATGTGGTGAAGGACATTGATATAACAGGTCAAGGGCTGTAGACCCTTTAGAAAAATCATTGGATTGAAATCTTAGGAAATGATAGATAATCACTTCAGGCTCTACAGCCAGGATTATAGACCGTTCATCCAAAAATAGATTCCAATCCAATGGTTTTTGCATATATGGATTACAGCCTCAGCTGTAGAGTCTCGGCGTATTCTATCAATCCCCAATAACAAGAGATTCCAATCCAATGAATTCCGCATGAGGATATCCATCCCCAAATAAAAAATTCTTCTCAAATGATATTTAGTATATAGATTTGGGTTTATACCATTAATCTCAAAAGATAGGAGCTTTGTTCTCATGGAAAAGGAAGGTTTTATTATTATTATTATCATTTTGTTTTGAAGGCATGGAAAAGGAAGTTGGATGACCAATTATTTGAACATATTATCAATCCGGATATTCTATCAATAGGTTAGGCTCCTTAGCCTTTACAAGATTTCCTAAAACAATATGATAATTCCTACCATCAACCCCCCCTTCTGTCTAAGAGGTCTTTGATAGGGCCACTTGACTGCTGAATATTTAAATAGTATGGGACCTGCATTATTGACGAGAGGTAGATATTGATACACACTGTGGAATACTGCTAGATGGGATTGAATCGAGAGAGATCCTCTACAATCACGCATGGGTCAATCAAAGATACAAACGTGGTTCATTTTTTCAACCATGGGATTTGAATTCAAACTTCAATCAAATCAAACTTTTCTGGCTGTGATGACCCTTTCATGCTGTAGAGGACTTCAAACTGTAAACAATCCTCTCTCAATCAAACATGTATCTTCATTGTTGGAGAGGCAATGTGACAATTGCCCGGCAAGGGAGCAAACACTTAGGTGTGCCTTTTTCTTTTCATTGGACAAATTAAGTAGATACTCTTCTTTTTCTTTTTCTTTTTTTTCATCGTTTTTATTTATGTATATAGAATTAGGCAAGTTCCTTGATAGAGATAAAAAGCAAAAAAAAATGGTACTAAAATAACTATAATACCAAGTTGTATTGCTGTCAATTGGGTTGGAATGGCCCGAAGCCCGACATGTCCAACCTGAAAAATAATGGAGCTGAGCCAGCCTAATTTCGGGTTAGGCTGAGTTTGGACTTGTTTGGCAGGTTTAATTTCAGTCCAAAGCCCAACCCAGCCCGGCCCAAACTAGTTAATAAAATAATAATTTTATTTATATGCTGATATTAGGTATATATATATTTTTTATTCTTTTTGGATCCATGTATTTTTAACAAATATACTATCATGAAATAGGTCAAGTGTTAAATGTTCCAAAAAAAATATGCATTTAAGGACATTTATGAGCCTAAAATCAACCTTAAAATTAAAATTAAGAAAAGATTTTTATTCGGGCAGCCCAAACTCAATCCAAAACCCATTGTTTTAAACAAGTTGAGTTTGGGTCCAACTTTCAGGCCTGAAATTTTATTCGAGATGATTTAAAACATTTGGGACTGAGTTTGGCCCGGCTCAGCCTAGGGAGAATCATCTCATTGTTTAGCATCCATCAACGTCAGTGGCCAAGCATTAGTGCGTGAACGTGCGACCAACACAACCCCTATATAACTCCCATGTGTTGAAAGCCACTCCAAAGCACAGCTCAGCCAGAGAAGGAGGTGGGGGCGGCGGAGCAGTTGTTCAGCTTAATCTATTCACTTGGCCTTACAAGGTCTAGAGTTTGGTAAGACGTCGACGTCCAGAATCAAGTATGTCAGTGCGCCAAAGGCTTTTAAGTTGTATCTTACGTGTTCCCACATAAGGTGATGGAGTCTAGTGTGAGCTAACCCTGGTTTTAAGAAGCTAAGTGACAAAAAAGGACCGGGGCCCCTGAGTCAGTCTGACTCTAAAAGCGAAATTGGAATCAAAGAAGGTATTCCCGAGTTTTCTTTTTGGGTCATTTTCAAGTAATTTTTTTATATTATCCTTTACGTGGACGTGGAGATCTCTTTCTCTTCTTTATCTGTCAATGAAGATTGAAAAAGTTTAAAACGTTCAATGACTCAATGGGCTAACTCGGAACTGATTCAGTCTACTTCACTCGACTCGTTATAGCTCATTTTACAACACGTTTGGATTTGTTTTTTATTTGAATTACTGTGACTTGCTACCTTATCTTGACAACTTGACAACTTAGACAACTTGTAATTTGAATGTTCATGGTTGATGCTGCGAGCGGTGAGGGATGAATTTGGCTAACTAATTGAGAATAAATCTTTCATGAACCTATTGATTTTAACAAGTGAAGATATTAAAAATATAATGAGACTTGTTGATTTTTTCAAAGGAAATTATCAAAAATTGGGTAGAAAAATCTCTTCATAAATCAAACTTTATTCAATGATTCAATAACTTAATCTAACATCCTTTATTACTATGCTTATTTATAGATTAAGGACAAAAAAAAAAAATCTTAACAAATATAGAAAATCTGTTTAACAAATCATTTGAAAATATTTCAATTATGTGCATATTCTTTAAGAAATACTTTTGTTTTGACATCGACCGAATTTGAAGCTTCTTTGTGAAATAAAAATTATAACCTTCAAAATCATCTTTTTAACGTATAAAAAATGTCATCAATCGAACATCTATGTGAAAAGTTATGTCATTTAGAAATTGAATTGTATAAAATTTTCTAAATAACGAATTTCCCTTATTAATTCAAATAATAATCTTAATATTCTAAAAACTTACCAAAATCAACACTTAGCAAATAAAAAAGTTTTCTAATAAAACCAAAACATATTACTAAATAATTCTAAATAAAAGAAAATATCTTGTTTTACGTTCTTGATTTTCTCTTAAAACACATTCACCATGAAATCATGTGTTATCATGTGTCACACTACATCATTCTCCTCATGTTAGAACTAAATTGTCATCGAATTTGATGTATCTTTCTCAAAACAATTAGTACAATGCTTTACGTTAATCATATTAGATGTTCAAAGTTGCATTTAAATTCTTTTTTTTCTTTTCAAATCCCTAAACAAATCATTATAGGAAGTATTCTATTTGAGAGTTAATAGGATTGACACAAACATATCTTCATACTTGACAAATATTGAATCTTTAATCCCTGGAAACTAATCATCATATTTGACAAAAATTCGATACTTCATATCCGATAATCCATTAAATACATCATCATCGTATATAGGCTTATCAAAGATAATATAATCATCATCATATGCATGATTATCATAAATAGGCAAAGATAAATACTTTTTACCTAAATCATGCAACTTCTAAAATATGGAATCAATATCCATTCCAAACGACTCTTTATAAGTACATGTATGAAATGGCTTTTGGAAAACTTCATCTTCTTCCACATTCTTGTCACAATTAAGGAATTCTTCCGACTGTAAACTTTTTTGCAATTCAAGATCTCTATCATTCACCCAAACTCCCATCACCTAGAGTTGTGATTTTTTTTTAGGTTTTCAATCATTGGTTTCCTTCTCATTAGTTTATAGTCATCAAAGGGGTATTCTAAATCATCATTGTCATTCTCATCTTCCACAAAGCATGATTTTGGCGTTGAATTGTGCAAAAGTTGAATGGTGCAAAAGTTTATAAAAGATGAATTTTGGGGAAGTTCTTTTATTAATCCAAATAACAATCTTAAGATTCTAAATCTCTTTCCTACCCAAATTAACACTTGGCAAATAAAAAATATTTCCATTAAAACTAAAACATATTACTAAGAAATTCCAAATAAAACAAAATATCTAATTTTTCTTCTTTGATTTTCTCTTAAAGCAAATCCACCATTAAATCACGTGTTGTCATGTGTCGCATTGCATCAATGGTTAACATTGAGAATTATAATTACGTTTTTAAGGGCTATAGGAAACCCATTAATGTTGTACCATATTTTTTTCCATTGTTGATCACAATCCCAAATAAAAAAGAGTGTGACACATTGAAAGGCAGTAGAAAATTTCACTCAAACCATTTACAACCTTTAGGATTATAGGGCTTCTAAACCGGTTTTGGGTGTTATATTCTAAATTTGTATCCCACGTACAAGATAACCTTTATGAGTCCCATAGGGTTGCAAATACAAATTCAAGTAGATTCACTCCAATTAAATATCTAGTCTGTTTGGGATATATCTGATTTTCTTTTATAACTAGACCAAATTCAAACGTGTGTTTATTTGTATGTTCTCAGGATTTGGTACGAACCCAACACAAATGAATAAGGTCTGAATGGCATAGGGGTGGACACATCAGCACCAAAAGTGAAAAGCACTCCTAAAAAATGCTAATCACTTTTTCAGTGCTGATGTGTCTGCCCTGACGCCGTTCGGAGCTTATTGTTCATGAATCCCAACCAATTTGTGTGTGTACATATGTATATCCATCATCTATCCGACCCGCCGCATGCAAGAGCGCACCAAATCCCAGCCGGTCCAGATCCTTCTTGGATGAGTGGGGTAAAGACACCTAGAGAATATTTTATTAGTAAATAAATTGGGTGCATTAATTACATTGGGACAACCCAAAAGAACGCACATGATTGTGTATTTTCACTCTGACTATAAGACACATTTATTAATGCTCCAAAAATAAACTGCGATCAAATGGTTAGAAATTTTTCAATCACTTGATATGAACCCTAGGAAATCTCCTAGGTAAGACCCATCCATTGGTGAATCCTGATCTTCAATACATGAGACATGTGTCTAGATATAGGCCACAGAACATGCACAGATCCGCTCAGGACTCACTGAGCCACTGAGTTGATGCCTGAGTTACATTTTCCACATTCAAAGGATAGGCAAGCTATGAGACGTAAAATTTCTCTCATTTGGCTATTTTCTAGTTCTATCCATAAAGTGGAAGAAAAGCTAGACAAGTAAGTAATATTTGTTAAAAGCAAGGGGTATTTGGCTACTTAGGGGCCAAAAAAGGCTATAAAAACGTGCAAGCTCTTCCACTCCATGGTTAGCTCAGCTAAGAGAACTGATCAAACAGTCATCCATGGCGTCTAGAAGTGCACCTTCCAATTCAAAGCCTCATAGCCCCTCTCAAACATGTCTGTGTTCTCCCACCACACACCCTGGCTCATTCAGGTGTAGTTTCCACAGGAAATCCCACAAGGTTTCCAGTCGATACAGGGTTCATGTAATCTCGAATTCAGGAAATCCATCAGAATCGTCGAAGAAGATCATGAAGGCTAATTTTCTGAAAGCTTTTCTTCTGCAAATCATCAAACCCTCGAGCCATGATCTTCAAAGGAGAAGGAATTTCCAACCCAAGCCCACCAGGTTCTGTTTGATGAATAATAACAACAGAGGTGGAGTGACAGTTTATTAAAAGTTGAAACATTGATCCTTTTTTTTTTTTTTTTATTAACTGAGCTACATGCAGGTGTTAATGTTATATAAGAACTTTGTAAAATAAATTTTTGAATAT
>JAOXJP010160164.1:0-12913 GCA_025762735.1 Platanus orientalis
CCCCCCCCCCCCCCCCCCCCCCCCCCCCCCCCCCCCCCCCCCCCCCCCCCCCCCCCCCCCGCTTATCACATTTTAGCGTGGATGGGTCCACACCCTAGCATTGTTTGCATGAAATTCATTTGTATCTAATTGTCTGCAGTCAACCTGTGGTGTGAGGACACGGTAGGACATACAAAATCCTGGATAGAACATATGTTCCTAGTATGATATTAGTTTATCAACTTTTCCTACAATGTATACTGATTTCTAATATTTAATATTATAAATGTCGATGCTTGATATACAGTAATATTTTCAACTTTTATTCAAAAAATAAATAAAGAAAGAAACTAATTTTTTATGCTTTTTGTTTTTGTTATATTTGGTAAGGTCACTTGGGTATTGCCACATGGGGCGAACCCACACTACCGCTAACAGGGAGGGTCAAGCATCAACCCAATATTAATTTATAAAGCCCATTTGTTAGGTTACTCTACTCCTATTTGGTATCACCTCTTCTTCCTCGAGGGCCCAGATTATTTTTTGGTATTGTTGGCACCATCTTAAAAGTCTACTCGCAGATGAAGGACACGTGAATTTTAATGGGCCTAGAAATAAAACCATAAATAGGGGCATGTGACGAAACCAGTATTACGACACGTGTTAGGACAACTGATACATGATAAGGACAAGCAACTACTTACACGAAATAGGCGAGTTTAAGCCACTAAACACTCCACGACAGGCATCTTCCGCGACATGGAAAAGTTGTAGCAACGAAGAGGAGTGGAAGGTAGAAAGAAACTACCCATGCAACATGAGGAAGAGGTTACAACTATTGTAACTGGCCAAATCTGTATAAATGGGCTAGAAGAAGAAGAAGAAAAGATCCTCAACATCAACATCAAATTTTATTTCTATCTAGGAGTAGGAGTAGATCTATCTTAGGAGTAAGAGTAGCATAACTAGTCTGTAATTTGGTTCGAGAAAGGTTGAACTTGATTCATCCCTAGTTTCTGTAGTCGTCTCAGTAGACATTGAGTGGAGTGACCTTGTTTCAGGAAGTTCATGACCCCTTTGATCAATTGAGGCGTTGGAACTGTGTCATCGTTTACTCGCATTCACAAAGTTTGGTTTCTTTTTTGTTCTTCCCCTTTAAAGTCTCTGGAAAGTCCTCTTTGTTGAGACATGTACTAAACCTAACCCGGTACCCCAAGGTACCCATACCCGGGGCAACGTGAGAAAAGATAAATTTTTCCCACTAACATCAAAATTAGTGACCACAGTGGGAGCACACTTCAAGGAGGAGGAGAATCCAACACCTCGGAGAAAGGGAATAATCAATTTAATGGAAGATTATGGCCCAGAAAATCCCTAAGTTCCAATGATGGACCCAATACATTCAACAAACAGGCTATAGCTATGGCTACAACCTTCTAGATAATGGTCGAGCGAGGTCCAATCAAGAAAAATCTAGGGTAGGATGTGAAAAGATGGTGTGAAGAATGGAAAAACAATTACCCCATGCCAGGGTCTCCCACCAGACTTTGGGGGTAGATTTGGGTGCAATTTCCTTCAAAAGACCACCAAGTCGACGTCCCACTACATGTCTGATGTGAAACAATTCCACAGGAAACAAGCGTCCTAAAAGGTAATACTTCAATGGGCCAGACTCAGCTCGATCGAGTATTGAAGACGCCTCCTAAAGGAAGGGATGAGAAACGTCAAACTCCTAAAGGATGCTTGAAAAGTTCCTCATTGAGTGCCAAGCATACTGACGATACGAGTTATTTTCGAAAGGAAACTCAGATATTGGAAAATATGAACTATGTGTCTTAAGAGAATCCCTCAAGACGGGATGACCTTTTCATATAGTCATACGAGGACATGGGACTACTAAACCCACATTCGTTGTATGAGAAATATTTATCATCTCCAAAGTATAAGGGAAAGGAGATCGAGTTTATAAACCAACTAGGTGGAAATAGAACCACACGGTTGATGCGTGGATGAAAATCAAAGAACAAGACACAAAAGCAACTGCATGAGGTTTGTGCTAAATAGACCTCTCGATAGGCAGATAAAGAACCATGCATCAATTTAACGGACGAGGAAAGGCAACTCCTCGGGAACCCTAATTTGGCCAAAATCGACATTTGTCCTCACCATTTCGAGGAACCACCTATCGAGCCTAACAGTCGATCGAAACCCCCCAAGGGTAAAAATAAAAACAAAAACCTCGATAAGTCAATCAAGACTAGGTCGATGACACTAACAAAGGCATCAGACAAGGAATCGATGACTCTAACTAAGGTATCAGGTGAGGAATCAACTGCACAAACAAATGTGTCATGCGAGGAATCGACAATGCTAACAAAAGTGTTATATGAAGAATCAATGATGCCAACAAAAGTGTCAGGTGTGGAAGATTGCGAATTGGCATGCCTAATAGCAAGCTAAACAAAAGGAGTTGAGCCTAGCCACATTCCAGTGCATGTGGAAATCAACACGGTCATGATAAGCAAAGTGACCAATAAAAGACATCGAACAGCGGTCGAGCGCAAAAGTAGGTTGATGACCCAAAGAGGACGAATCATTACAATCTAGAAACCAACGAGGATTGATACGATTACAATCAACTTAATATGGAAAGATCAAACAAGGTGGTCTCAGGATAACAGAGATTGCATCGCGGCTCAGGATACTTGAGTATTGAGTATCGAGGTAAGCAAATACTCATCCATGATGTTGAGATCCAAAAAATTAAGTAGTCGAGTGCCTTAAAGCCGAATAATTTGGTGAAAGTTGATAACTTAACAATCAATGGGGATGAAGGGAGTTAAGGCATATACAATTGATCTGGAACGACTTCATCCCCCGGAGGTGATGTTAACCTAAGAAAAGAAGTTAGAAATGAAGAGGGTTGAAGAGCCAAAGGAGAAGAAAAAGTCTTTGCCTTTGGCCTAAAAAAGTGGTTTCGACGGATATAATCCCAACAGAAGACGGGATAAAAAAATAAAAGGTTTTACACTACACGAGGATTATTTCGTAAAAATCCCACTACAATGGAACTTAATGTTAGTGACATAACACTTTGGAGACTTAAATGGCTAATCGAGCTGGATTAAGCCATGTCGAAGGTCAGGTTTTTAGAGAATACAAACTCAGTGCTACGTCTTGGGGGGGCAATGTTTCCCCTAGAACCAAAAAAACATGGGCAGAATGGGATGGTCATTTGCTCAAGGAAGACTAGTCTGACGCAGCAACGTAAGGGATATGCTTCAATCCATCGAAGAACGACTTGATAGTGAATTCCTTAAGCAACGTAAACCTCTATATCATGAGGGGAAAGTATTCAAGGACAAAAACATCTTACAAAGCACAATATAAGACAAGTATAAGGACAAGAAATGCCTCATAATAAAAAGAGTCTAGAGCGACTAATTATAATGGAAAAGAAAAGAATTCATAGGCAAAAATGTTTTAAAAAAATTCCATTATATATATATATATATATATATATATACATATATGTCAAAAATTACAAAGACTCTTCTCAAGACAAAAAAATGTCTAAGAGCAAAAATGTCCTCCAAAATGAAACAATGTAAAAGCTTATATCGATACCATACATCATTTTTTGAAACATCAAATGGCCTAAACATGGTTAGAATAGGCTACGAGGTTGGCGATCTGACAAAGGTTAACTAGTACGACATCAAAGACCACAGAGAACTGGTTAAAATGTGTCCTACTCTCTGGAGGTCGCCTTAAGGGTTACCTATAGCAATGGGTCCAAGCTGAAGGAGCAAAGGAAGGGGCTTAAGTCAGTGTGCCTCTTTACATTTATGTTCCCATTCCATACCATCAAAGGCATAGAAGAGCAGACTACATATAGAAGATGACTCAATCTCCAAAGTTGTAGATGGCACCATCTCCCGATCCGTAAGGCAGTCTTTTGCGACCTAAGATATACTATAGGGTTATCTGGTGAAACAGTGTTCTCCTCCAATTCTTTGAAATAAGAAAACCCAAGATGAAACGACCATCCTTCAGCTGTGAAGTGGTGGGTTAAGTCGAGGACATGTCGCAAGAAGTTAACATCTAACATTCTTATGAACAAGTGAATCCGGGTATCAAGTATAGGCCAGGAAAGGGAATTATCCCATTTAACAAAGATTAAAACCACTCCAATGTGTCAAGGACCAATGATATATTTGCAGAGGAGATGAGATGGAATCATGGCGAAGAAAGATATGGGCACAAACTGATGCTTGGAGTTGGTATTTGTAGACCCGTCGAAGAAAGGGTTAACAGAAAGCAACAAAGATAGTTCGGTATCCCATACAGAAGCCATCATTCATTCTACCCCAGATCATCGAAAGTTAGGAAAATCTTGGAAGCAGATGGCATCAGAGGATACTTCATCCTAGAAGTGGCATCGTTTGAGATTATCAAGTCAAATTGGTTACATCATCGAGCACTGATTACGAAGAATAATCAATATGAACCAGTTACACAAACCCAAAGTGTTAGAAAAAGCTCACACACATATAGTTAAGATCTAAACTAGATGTGTGTTGGGGGCATTTATTGGCACCATCTTAAAGTCTGCTCGCAAATGAAAGACGCATGGATTTTAATGGACCTACAAATGGAACCATAAATAGGGGCACATGATGAAGCCAACATTATGACACATGTCAAGACAACTAGTACATGATAAGGACAAGTAACTACTTACACGAAGTAGGCCAGTTTAGACTACTACACACCCCACGACAGGCATCTATCGCAACATGAAAAAGTGGTTATAGCAACAAAGAGGAGTGGAAGGTGGAAGGAATTACCCATGCAACGTGAGGAAGAGATTACAATTATTGTAACTAGCCAGATCTCTATATATATAGGATAGAAGAAGAAGAATAAAAGATCCTCAACATCAAGATCAAATTTTATTTCTATCTAGTAGTAGGAATAGGTATGTCTTAGGAGTAAGAGTATTGTAACTTAGTCTATAAGTTAGTTCGAGATAGGATGAACTTGATTCATCCCTGGTTTTTGTAGTCATCTCAGTTGACATCGAGCGGAGTTACCCGTTTCGGGAATTCATGACATTTTGGATCAATTGAAGCATTTGTATTGTGTCATTGTTTAATCTTATTAACGAATATTAGTTTCTTTTATGTTTTTCCTCTTTGAAGTCTCATGAAAGTCCTCTTTGTTGTGGCATGTATCGAATCTAGCCTGGTACCCCAGAGTACCTATACCCGAGACAACGTGAGGAAAGAGAAAATTTTCCCACCAACAAGTACAGCAACTTAGGCTTTTATCATGTTGACAATTGCCACAAGGCAGGACTGGAGTTGGGGAGAACTAGGGGTAGCAATGTTTGACACGACTTGTGAACCCAACACAAATCCAACACCAAATGAGCAAGTTAAGGTTGACTATAAATGTGTTTTGGGTCAAAGCAGGTCAGCCTTATTGGACACAATTAATAAATGGGTTGCATTCAGGTTAACCTATATAGTTGTATACCTTTAACTTGACACAACATGAACTGGCCCACCAACATGAATTACCATATAACTTGTGAACCCGACACAAACCCAACACAAAAAAAGCATGTTAGGGTTGCCTGTAAACATGTTTAGGGTCAAAATGGGTAACCTGCTTTGACATGATTAATAAATGGGTTGGATTTTGGCTGAGCTAAATAGTCGTTATACTCTTTTCTTGGCATGATACAAACATGACCCATCAACACAAATTGCCACCCCTAGTGAGAACCCGAGCAGGCAGCACCACATCGCATGCTCACAATTGAAATTTGCAAAGCTAAAGATTGGGGGTGGGGTAAATACCAAAAAAAAAAAAAGATAGGGAGTGGAAAAGGACCCTCTTCAGGTAAAAAATTTGGTGGCAACTGACAGTCATGTTCAGTACACGCCATCAGCAAAAATTAAAAATTGCCTCCCAAAATTTAAAAACCTATCTAATATGGTTTGCACTCAACACCACTAAGTGATAGGTTTTTTAAATACAAAGGATCCTTTGCGAAGAAAGGAAGGAAGCTACCTAGCTTCCGTGTTTGACAAAGGAAAAGGATCTACTACACCCAAATTTGTTTATCCCCATGTCCCCACACCATGGCTGACATGTGTTGGAATTTTTAATTTGGTGCCTCTTTTATAAATAGGGAGCAATTGTTCGTATGAACACTTTTTTATGGTATTAACCATATTAACCCACATTTTTATGGATACCTGTTTTATCGGGAGCATATTTTCTGTCCAGGGCACAAGGTGAATTCATTTGGAGTAAAATTGGTGGGAATTTGAAATTTCATCTAACCCTTGCTCATTTTATTCCATATGAAGTCACCTGGTGTCCTGGACACAAAATCCTGGACAGAACATCTATTTCGTATTTCTTTGTTTCTTCTTTTTTTTTGGGTAATCTATTTCGTTTTTCATTAGAAAACTGTTTTTCTTGTTTTAAATTTTAACCCTATACACCTCTCTGTTTGCGTGCGGAGGCACAGGAGACAGACAAATTAGGTGCCGTAGATCCTTTCCCGTGACAAAAACACACAATATTATTTGGAGACAGGAGATGGAGTTGTGAGAGGGACAGCCATGTCCTCGTTCGATCAAAATTATTGATTTGAAATCATTTAATCACTTGATTATAGAATAGACTCGGCTCCACAAGCTCCTCCCTTGCACTCTCTTCGATACTCTTCTCACCCAATGACTTGGACAAATGGTCAAAGGTTCTTAGTATGCACTCTTTCCCACCCCTATATTTAATTCACTCTCTCACCTTAATGTCCTATAAAACAAAGTCGAAAACCAATCCCTCTTTTAAGAGGAGCAAGAAAACAGAAGAAGTTTAAGAAGAAGAAGAAAGATAAAAAGGAAGAAGGCCAGCATGAAGAATGGTTCAAAGGAATGGGGTTTCAGAGCAAACCAAGAGCTGAGCACAGCTTATGATACCACCGTTAGAGGGGTTATCAACAAGCTCATGAATGCTCTTGATGAAGGAGACCAGAGGCTCACGATCCCTCTCGGCCATGGTGATCCCTCTGCGTTCCCTTGCTTTCGAACGACTCCGATAGCCGTAGACGCCATGGCCGATGCTCTTCACTCTGCTAAGTTCAATTGTTATGCTCCCACAGTTGGTATTCTTCCGGCAAGAAGGTAACAAAGATGTTGTATGATCTCATCTCATGTGATTCTGTTTGTTTGGACTTAGAACTAATGTGGTAGATTATGAACTAATGATTGAAGTTATTATTCCCCTACTCGTTATTATTCCTAGTTGATTCCCTAGCTTATGTTTTTACTGTTGCATTTGCAAGACTTGCATACCCTTGAAAAGCAATGTATTGTTTATATGGTTTCTTTTCTTTTATTTACTTTTTCTTTTAGAGAAACACGACATGTTTATATTGTTCCACAAGTTTTCTTATGTTTCACTGGATTGGTGAGAAACAGAAGTAATTATATTCATTAGAAACCTAAAACAGAAAACTAGAGAATTCCCAAGCCGTACCCCTTAACCGTTTTACACTCTTATCCCACTGTTTTAATACATCTTCCGTTTAATACCCTAGTCGATAAGTGAACGTACGTTCAAATCATTTTTCTTTTTGTTGTAATATTATGGTGAATTCAACACAAAAGCAGCCCAAAGTGCAACCTTTGTGCAATCCAGAGAGCAATCCAAATGACCTGTTTCCTTTACCTGATCCGGGACGGTTATCCCAAACTGTTATATGAGTATTTTGGGGTTTACTCGCAACAAGTAGGGTTTCTTGGTATTCATGATGCTCTATTTAATTCCGGAACCTTGAAAAGGGAGACTTCTTTGGGTTTTTGAGAGTGATTTCATTTTGGGGTTTTGGAAAATCTCAAGTTTTTGATCCTCTTTGCACGTATATACAATCTTGCCAAACCAAATAAATTCTTATGTTCTATATGAATGTTCTTTTGCACTTCATTTCACTTTGTCTTCAACCTAAATCCAATCCATATTTTCATAACAACCTTCTTTTATGCAATGGAAAAAATATAAATCCTATTTTGAAGTTCAAACTTCATTTGTTAGACCAGACTTCAATTGGACAGTCAAGAAACAAGTCACAACCATAAAATCTCTTGTATGACAATTACTTAGAGATTAACTGTTGCACTTCATGTGCATATGTCCTCAAGCATCCTTGCTTGATAAGATTGCAACTAGGGCTAGATTAACACGAAGTCTGATTCATTCTGCTGATAATTTGGGGAGTCACATCATCTCCAGTCTGACTGGACAGACACCACACCAGTTTCTTCCCAGGACCTGACACCATATCTGACAAAGGATGTATTAATAAATACACAAAATGAAAATTTAAGTACCATAGAAAGGGTTTTCTAAGGTTAAAACTGTAAAAAGAAAAATACTGAAATGAAAAAATAGACACAAGAAAAGAAAGGAGGCACTGATTTCAATATGTGTGTGTGTGTGTGTGATGTGGGGACACAGGGGGACAGAAAATTTATATATAAGATTTGGTGTTTAGGATGGGGCCCTAATATAGAATAAAATGCATATTCCATATTCAAAAAATGCATCACCCTTCCATTTTATTCCATATGACGTCCTGGTGTCATGGAATAAAATTGATATGTGTGTGTATTTTACTTTTTTATTATTATTATTATTATTATTATTTTGGACCAGGGAATCAACCGCTTGCATCAGGATTATGTCCAAGCATACCATTCTCAGACACTATTGTATAAGTCAAGTCATCAATCGATGTATAAAATATTTGACAAAAAAAATCGATTTATAAAATTAGATGGTTGTCTCAACCTGGCAAATAGCGAGAACCCTCCCTTGCCAAGAAAAAAAAAATGGCGAGAACCTTCTTGGGCATTCAATTTTTGACTATTTATAATAGAAAATCATCAAAACTTGAATTTATAAGAGATAACCTCATAAAGGTAAATATGCCAAATAAATAAATATATAATTTTTCTGTTAAAATTTTCTACAATTTATGTACTCATATATTTGTCAAGTAATTGATTAGAGCCAATTTAGGACCAGATTTTTAATTAGAGATGTCAACCTAAGTACCTAACCCAAGTATTGATCAATTCGAAAACATTAAGCCCATATTCTATTGGTCCTCGGGTAATTGGGCACTCACTGACACCATTAATATATATTTGTAATTACCATGTTAAGTTTTGTCTTCTCACAATGGGTAGCAACGTTTTCATTAAATAAAAAAAAGCGTAAATCACCACAAACCACGACGGACTCACAAAGAAATGGTTAAAAAATATTATTTTTACTTAATAATTATAATTTTTCCGTTTTAAGTCCTTATGCATACGATTTTATTTTTCTCATGTTCAAAAGCTTTTGAGAAATAAGCATATCTTACAGATCTATGATTCATTACCGTTAGTTTTGTGCTTGTATGTATTGAAATGTATAATTACTAATACCTTTTCTATATACAACAATATTCTTTTCCAGCACACATACACAAAAAACAAAAACAAAAACAAAAACAAAACATGTGCCTACGATTTTGGCAGATTAGAGATAAGAAAATTCAGGGAAAACTTTTAAGATTTTTTTTTTTTTTTTTTTCCATTTTCAGCTTTTTCCAAAAATATTAATGTATATCTATTTTACCAACAAAAATATATAAATATATTGATTTAAGGTATTACATGATATGGATATGTTTTGTATAATCTGGTAGGATATACACCACTATATTTTCAAATTTTATTAAAAATCAATCAATAAACTAATATTTAATGCCGTGGTTCTAGCGTATAGGTTATATTTTAAGCTATGGTCCTAACATTTTGGTCAAATAGATTCAAATGCATTCACACTAAATATTTAGTAAGGTTATTTATAAAGCCCTGGGGATTACTCTTCTTTGGTATCATATGCAATGTAGTCCAGATCCTCTTCTGTCTGCAAGTATTCTCGTGATTAAGAGAGAGACACATATACTTCCAAAAAAAACTATTTTTCACTTTTATGGATGGTAATTTTCACTTTTTAGAGGTGCGTGTAATGTGTCAGCCTCTCCTAGCCACAAGAATACTTGTGGGCAGGAGAGGATCTAGATTATATGTTAAGAGTGGCAATGGAACACCTCTTGTTTCCTGAACACCCAATTGAAAACCTTAATAATCAGCTCAGGCACAAGGGTACTGCATAAGCAAAAGACCACAAAAGATAAAGATTTAAAAAAATAAATAAAAAGACCACAAGAGACCCAAAAGAAAACCCATGCTTCACTTTTTGGTGCTGATGTGTTGGCTCCTAATGTCAGCCCTACCTTAGGGTAACCGAATGCAGTCCTACCAAATCCTTAAGGATTGAGCTGACCAGATCTCGAAATTGCAAAGCTAAAGGTTGGGGGGGAAGAGAGGAAGCTACCTAGCAGCTTCTGTGATTGACAAAAACACACAACGTTCAGAGCAGTATGTGATTAGGGGTGGCAATGTTTGACACGACCACAAACCTGACACAACCCAACACGAAAATAAGCGGGTTAGGGTTGACCCTAAACGTGTTTTGGGTCAAAACAAGTCAACTCGCTTTGACATGATTAATAAATGAGTCGGGATAGGGTTGAGCCAAATCATCTTATACCCTTACCTTGACACGACATGAACTCAACTCGCCAAGAGGAATTACCACATAACCTGCAAACCCGACATGACCCAACACAAAAATAAACTGGTTAGGGTTGACCCTAAACTTGTTTCGGGCCAAAACAGATCAACCCACTTAGACAAGATTAATAAATGGGTCAGGTTAGGGTTGAGCCAAATAGTCTTATGCCCTTACCTCGACACAACAAGTACCCGACCCACCAACACGAATTGCCACCCCTGTACGTGATGCTTTCATCTGAGAGGGACAGCCATGTTTGTCCTCGCATGGTCAAAATTATTGATGATATGGAATCTTTTTATCACGTAATCATAGAATAGACTCAGCTCTACAAACTCCTCCCTTGCACTCTCTCCATGCTCTTTTGATTCCATGCATGGGATACGATGGCACCCACATTTCGACAAGCGGTCTCAGATTCTCAGTATACACTCCTTCCCAACCCTATATTTAATTCGCTCTCTCGGACCTTAAAGCCATAGAAAAAAGGGTGAAAACCAGTCCCAGTTTAAGAGGAACTAGAGAAGAGAACGAGAAGAAGAGGAGTGAGCATGGAGAACGGTTCCAAGAAATGGGGTTTCAGACCGAATCAGGAGCTGAACACAGCTTCTGATATCACCATTAGAGGGGTTCTCAACATATGTTCATGGATGCTCTTAATGCAGGAGACCGTAGACCCACCATCCCTCTCAGCCATGGCGACCCCTCTGCCTTCCCTTGTTTTCAGACTACCCAGATTGCCGAAGACTCCATGGTTGATGCTCTTCGCTCAGCTAAGCTAAATTGCTATGCCCCCACTGATGGTATTCTTCCTGCGAGAAGGTAATAAAGAGATGCTATAGAATCTCTAGATTATGAACTAATATTGGAAGTTAATCTTCCCCTTATCAGTTATTTATTTGCTGAGTCTATTGCTTATGATGGTGTTTCATGGGCATGGGCATCGGTATCTCCGGAGTTTCATTTTAACTGAATGACCATATTAGGGATTGGCCTTTATGTCTCTACTCTTCTTCTCTATCTTCTAACCTCTTGAGTTGATTAATGTATTATTGTACTCTATGTATTATTTCCTCTTCTTTCTTAATAAATTCAGTTCAACAACAACAATAACAAACAGCCTTATCCCAACTATTTGGGGTCGGCTACATGAATCTTGTTCTATCATTCTGCTCTGTTTAGGGTCTTATCTGTTGTTAAATTACAAGCTGACATGTCCCTCTTTATTACCTCCACCCCGGTTAATTTTGGCCTGCTCTAGTCCTCCTAGCACCTTCAACTTGTATTGTCTCAATCCACCTCACTAATGCAATCATTGGTCTTCGTTGCACATGCTCAAACCATCTCAATCGATTTTCCCTCATTTTATCACCTATTGGTACTATCCCTAAAATCCAACAAATGAATTCATTCCTAATTTTATCATTTCTATTCTTGTCACCCATCCATCTCAACAACCTCATTTCAGCCACACTCATTTTATGTACTTGTTGTTTGTTGGTTGCCCAACATACTGCTCCATAAAGCATATATGGCTGGTCTTATAGTTGTCTTATAGAATTTTCCCTTTAATTTCGTTTATCACACAACACTCCAAAAGCATCTCTCCACTTCAACCATTCCACTCTAATTATATGAGCAACATCATCTAAAATATCTCCCTTTTTTGTGCATAATTGAACCAAGATAACGAAAATGGTCACTTTGGGGTACATCTTGGTTATCAATTCTAACTATTCCCTCGTTTCTACTCCTATTTTGGTTAAACTTACATTCCATATATTTTGTTTTAATCTAACTTATCCTAAAACCATTTGATTCTAAAACACCCCTCCATAGTTCTAACTTGGCATTTACCCCGTCTCTAGTCTCATCAATCAACAAAACATCATCAGCAAATAGCATACACCATGGTATTTCTTCATGTATGCGCCTCGTCAACTCATTCATAACTAAAGCAAAAAGGTATGGACTCAATGTTGACCCTTAATGCAACCCTACTGTGATCGCAAACTCACTTATCTCTCTCCCTGTTGTCCTAACACTAGCTATTGCTTCATCATACATATCTTTAACCATGTCAACATATCTACTTGAAACCCCTTTTTTATCCAAAACCCACTAAATGATCTCTCTTGGTACTTTATCATATGCCTTTTCTAGGTCAATAAAGACCATGTGAAGATCTTTCTTTTTTTCTCTATATTTTTCCATCAATCGC